>CAODLS010209193.1:0-28770 GCA_948243855.1 Flueggea neowawraea | reverse complement strand
GTTTATAAAATTATGGTTTTAAACTTGTGATTTGCTTCCCAACAAGCTATTGTGTTCTGTAAATCCTTACTTCGGTTTCAAATAATATTACCAAATCACCAAACACAGGTTGATGCTAACATGAATACTTGAATAGATATACCTACTGCTATTGAAGTGAGTTTCTTCCAACAAAGTAATAAGTACAAAATGTTAATTTAGATGAGGTCCAAAGCCTTTATATAGACAAATATTTGTAACATATTGCTCTCATCAAGAAATATTAACATATACCATTGAACATCATATGTACACGAACTTTACAATTGTACTCAAATAGTTGGATCACCTTAACGTTTTCCACTCTTAATTTTTGTATTATAGGACAAAAATGAATGGGAAAAACTCTAGACCCTCAATTGCATTACATCAATGCAAAGCACCCTCACTGAAACCAGTGGAGGAACATTTTCGCTTTCATCTCTGTAGTGCCCTTCAGAGATAGGGACCAATCAGGACTGTCCCATTAGCACCATTTCTTTACCTTTTTCTTCTTTTTCTTTTTAAATTAATTTTATTTTCATCAAATTTATTGAAACTAAGAGAAAAGCCCGAAAAAGAACGAATTAGATTCCTTGGATGTTTCTGTTATTGTTGCTCAACAGTGTTGTTTCCTGTGTGACCAACATGATCTCATATCATTCTTATCTGAGAAATTCATGAGAAAAAGACCCTTCTATTTCACTAATTATATATTTCAGTATCAACTTCACTGTTGTAGTTTTTGTGGAGTATATATACTTCACATGAATGATATATCTGGTCATGCGTTATGTGAGCCCCATTTGTTATTTTGCCTGCCGCCAGAAACAGTGTTTGTTGCTCCCAACGAAACAGATGGTTTTTTTTTGAACAAAAAACAGATGGGTTATTACAGAAAATATTTGAGATATTGTGATTGGTCACTATTTCCGCCATAAATTATGTTGTTGACTGAATTGACATCTTGAGTTACATTGATTGGGATGGTAATAAATAATAAGACGGTTGTTTTAAGTATCAAACTCTTTGGTCTATTATTATGTGTTGATTAAACTTCTCACATCAAATGGTGAATGATTGTTCGATATAAATCTCTTTGTATTTTGTTTTTATAACACTTAGCTAAAAAATAACATATTACCATTGATTTAACGGTGTTTAATATATTAAAAACTTAAAAAACGAGTTATTCTATTTATTCTTTTTTATTATATTATTTTAATTTATTAATACGCAATCTGCTTTTGCTTTTGTTTTTACTATCTGATATTCAATTTCCTAATCTCAAGATACGATTGATTAAGCTGTATTTGATTCAAATTAGGCAACTTCAACAATATAAAATCTAAGAATATATCTCCACAATCTTGCAGAGATGCTCAAATCAGGAAAAAGAATTAAATGCCAGATAAACTCTTAGCGTACGAATCTAATGTGCACGTCTATTTAACTACATCCTCCACAACTAGCTCCACATCAAATTTCTTTTTTCCTTTTTTGCTTACACAAATCATTAACAAAAATAGAAAAATGGCTAATACCAACCTCATATTTTCCTTATTTCTCATTGCAATTTCATACATGTTGACCACAACAACAGCCAGAAATCCGCAACTAAATGGAGGGCCTATGGTTGTAGTCCATATTTTGGTGGACTTACCAGCTGGTTCGCCCCTGATAACCATAAACTGCACGGAAACAGGCGGGTTCGAGTACAGAGAGCCAGAAGGTTCAGACTTTAAGTACAGTGCATGGAGGGATAAACGTTCGGTTTGTGAGATTAAGCAAATGGGCACCGAGTATAGGATTGGAGAAGTGAGTGCTTATGAGCCAAGTCGAGACTCGAATCAAGATTATGTGTATTGGTCCACTAGAAATGATGGCTTCTATCTTAGCTATGACAAGTCTAGCTGGAAGAAACTTTACGATTGGAGGGTTGAGTAATGTATTAGCAATATTAATTTGTTTTGTGATTTACATTTATCAATAATATTGCTTTCTTTAATGTTGGTTTTTTATTAGAGATAAAGTTGAGAAATGATAAATTGAGTCGGCTATATCATAAATACGGTATTTGTTAATCTATATCTTTAACAATTTCATGAGCATGCAAGATCAAATGGAATTTTTTTTTAGGTCAAACCATACTCAATAAGTTCATATATTTGTTATTTGAATTGAATATATGTCTATAATATTTAAATTGGATATCGGCCATTGTGTTTTTAAGAGAGATTTAGGTTTACGACAGTTCACGTTAATTGGGATAAGCGACTGTTCGTATTATAAACCTATTCTTACTTATGTTTCTTTCAATGTGGGTTTCATATACTTAAATAATATTTATACTATCTAGAGAAGATGATTAAAGTTAGAAACAATTCTCCTCCGTAAAGTTATTGGTTTGGAATAGAGTAAGCTATAATTTTAAGAATTTATAAGAACAGGAATATATAATGATTACTCTTATGCTTGAAGCTCTAGCATACTTAAACTACGGTCCTTAAAATAGGCAGCGACATGAATTGTGCTTGTTTTATTTAATTCTGAATGGGTACAACTTCCAGGAAATATGCGACTTATATTATTTTATTTCTTAAGCAAAACGACACTTGTCCACTTCTTCCAATACTATACTAACTCTTGTAGTCTTGTTTAGGTGTAAATGCAAGTATAAAGGTGTATTAGATTATAATTTTTAATGATTTTTATAGATTTAAAAAGTAATGGGGTGTTGGATTTTAACTTTTAAAAACTCTTTAAATGTTTTGGTGTATTGGATTATTATTTTTACAAATTTAAAAAAAATCTATAAAAGTTAGAAGGTATTTATTTAGAACTTTTAAATAGTCTATAAAAATATACTCATATTCAAAAAGTCATAAATTTTTATAGACAATAACTTTTACATATTTTGAATGACATTTTTTAAGTTTGTATAAATAAAAAGACAATACAATTATCTTTCACTCTAGCTCAAGACTTCCAAAAAGTCTTTGAATGACTTTTACAAGTGTGACCGAGATGTATGTTCCTAACATCACTGCTTCTTCCAACACTATACGTTTTCCTTGGAAGCCACCTCTCACTCCACACTTCCTCCTCTTATCAATGCCGATAAATTCTTCACCGTTATTTACAAATTATAAACTCTACAAAAGTATTTTAAAATAAAGTATATATGTAAGTTATTAACAAATTTATAAACTCTATAAAAGTCATTAAAATCTATGAAGTATGTAAAAATCATTCACTTAAAAAAAGTTTATAAAAGAAATTAAAAATCATAATCCAATAGAACCCCCTTAGTCATTAAAGTACAATTGAAATTTGAAACAATAGCACCATTAGAATTACCATAAAATTTCAACCCAGACACTCCGACAAAATCCTCAATACTAAACACCAACTTAACATCACCAACCTTAAACCAAATCTCATCAACAACATCACATCCAATCTACCTCAGTACCAACAAATGCATAAGTTGAGCCTGACCAACAACTACATACACATCCAAAAAAATACCCAAAGCAAGTCTCCTTAAACATTTGAATTTGAGTTGCATCAAAATATTGCCTCAATATCACATTTAGAGGTCATTTGGTTGGGTTATTTTAACATCATGAATCAAAATGGGAATGAGTATTTCCCATTCTTGTTGTTTGCTTTGTTATTTTAAAGATCGAAATAGGAATCAAAGCAACCAGAAAATAGAATCAGTGATTGCTTACCTTCCCTCAGTAATCAACTTTTATTCCTGCGGGAATCAAACAAAAATACCTTTTTCTTCAAAAAACAAGAAAAAACTAACTGCTCATCATACCCAACACAACGAAATCGAAAAAGATGAAATCTCAAATTGGAATTGAAACACTTACAACACAAGCACTGTCACGACCAGTTTTCGGACTATGATTAACGTACAAGATAAACCGACTCGGAAGTCCAGCCCATCTCGTACCAGCCTCGGAAATTCAGACATCCTACCCGAAAGCATACATTTATCCAAAATGTTTCATACGTAGAAAAACATTTATACTGAAAATATATGTAAATAAATAATACATAATCAAATCATAATATCGAGTAAGTGTGAAAAGTATACATATATATATATATATCAAAAATAAATATAAATCCCAAAATACAAAATATGACCCAGTAATCCAACAACAACACAATGTAGAGCTCTAACCAAAAAAAAGAGAGCCCGAACTAAGATGGCACTCACTATCAAATGGAACGCCTCACTAGTATCAGGAGACGGTTGTCGAATGCCAAAATAGGACCTAAGAAATAAGATACAAAAACATAGACAAGAAACAAAAATAAAGGGGTAAGAATCCTTAGTGAGGAAATAACACTCCAGATCGGCTCCAAACCTCACAAAATCATTTTGAAAACAGTTCAGAAATACCGTATGTAGATATAAATGTATATACATATACACACTAATACAAAATAATAATTCTAAAATTCATTTTGAAATCGTTCGCACCCAAAGCAAACAACAGGCAAAAACATACAAAAGATATATACTATATATTGTACATCAAAAACAGATATGAGACTTGAAACTAACAGATAAATATATCATAAAGATGGACTCCGCCATCACACTGAAACTGAGTACATGCGTCTGGCCGGACACACGGCTACCAAAAATCCTGGTAACTGGGTCTCGAATGCGCATTGGTATACTAAAGGCTATGTTTACCCTATATAGCACAGATGTCCCATATCAATATATATATATATACGTATATATATATATATATATCAAACACACACAAGCAGTGTATAAACCGTTTTGCCGAAAAATATTTATATACCTTATATAAATATTCACTATCAAAAAGTGAGTTGATTTGCAAAAAATATTTATATACCATATAAATATTATTTATCAGAAACGAAAACAAAAGTTTAATAATCACATAAGTCGGATTATTAATTAGCCGAACCATTAAATATTTCAATTTCATGAAATAAACCTGACATAACATAAACATATAATTTAGTAGACACAACCTATGTGTCTGAAGCTGTCAATTCACTCTCTTGGTATCCAATGCTAAGAATCCAATCAGACAATGCTAACAGGTAGCTGCTCATGCGGGCAGGTGCAGGAAGTTGGAACAAATACAAAAATAACACTAATCAAGATGTCGTACTGTGGCGATACCGTATGTATGATATATGAATGCAGATGCTGACCCTCGAGGTCATTGAAAGTCTAACTCGAAAGAGATTCTACCCCTCTTGTCTCAAAATCTGGAATCTACGCAAAATTATAGTTAGGTCCCCAACCCATGTAAAATTACATTTAGTCCCTAAAATTGGCAAACTACAAAATAGGCCTCAAAGTATTCCCAGATTGCTAACTGGTTTTTCAAGTAGTCAAAATTATCAAATTAGACCTATAACTATCAAAAATTGTGAAATACGAAAAATTACAAGTTTGACACTCAAAACCACGACTTACTCAAGTAAACCAGAGGCTTACTCGAGTAACTGCCCCCCTTGACTTACTCGAGTAGGTAAGGGCTTACTCGAGTAACTCACCACTTGGTTCACTCGAGTAAGTTGAGATCTTACTCGAGTGAATCCTTGCCCAGAAATTTTCAGAATTCCTCTAACAAGATTCAACCGACCAAAAAATGTTACCAATCACCCACATTGGTCCTAAATAACCTCCTAAACATTAATCTATACTCCAATCCAATAATACAACTCGAAATCACCCAAAATCAACCCAACCCAAAATGATTCAAACCCATTTATAACACCTTCGATTCTTATGATTTCAAGCTTAACCTAAGTGTTTCTAGACTCCCAAAGTCCCGATTTTACAACCCTTAACATTCATTCCACCAGAAACATCAAGAACAACCCCAAATCTGAAATCCTAGTTCAACCTGTCACTCCCAAAAAATGCCTAACAAAACCATGCATTCAACAAGAAAATGGAAGCAAAATAAGTGGGAAAAGATATGTCTTACCTCAAAGAATTAAATGGAACCAAGGATAGGCAATGAAAGAGGGAGAGAGATGGATTTCAAAGTGAATGTGGTGGTTTGGAGGAGTAAATGACAAAGAAGAGTCGGGTGGGGGTATTAAATAGGCTAAGACAACAAAACTCATCATTTTCCTACGTATCTGAGTTGTCTCAGTACTTACTCAAGTAACTCAAGACATTACTTGAGTAAGTCTTACTTCAAAGGGAAATCTGGTCCCTCTCACTCACACTGCAACTCTGTCCACAGGAGACACCATTTTCCATTCTTATTTGTGGTGGAAAACAAGTCTTCGCCTTGCTATTTGTAGATTTTAAAGCTTTCATTGCCTAATGTTCATAGCGCACAATCAACGGTCGATGCATAGTTTATATTCTCAAATCTGTTATCTGTATAAGATCTATTTGCGCGAGAGATGGAAATACATGAAAGTGAGCAGCAAAAAAAAAAGGTGCCAAGAACATCAAAGACAAATGCAACAAAAACAAAGCTACAACTCACCTGCAACCAACTAATTAAGCATCCAAGAATTCTTAATATGCCTATAATAATCTAACCTAGCATACATGAGTGATTCTTAGAGTTCCAGACACATTGACTAATGTTTGGTTCTGTCTTAATCTATTTTCTCTTCTGAAAAGCATAAGGAAAATATTTCCTTATGCTTTTCGGAAAAGAAAATATGTGATTGAAAAGAAAACCTATTGTTAAAAAGATACGATCTACACCAGTAATACGATAATCCTAATTATCTAATTGCTGAATCAATTGAAACCTGTAATAGCTTGTAAAAAAATTAAATAAGTCGTTCTTAAAATATTGCTTGTTTCTGTCATGTCTTGTATCTCACCAAAAGTAAAAGAATCAATTAATAAATTATTGCTTTTATCAATAATTTTTATGACCCTTTGAAATGTAATTATTAGAAGTGCTACTGTCAGTAATGAAAAGAAAAGGATAAAGACCCAAAAAAGAGAAGGAGCACAAAATTGCTTCTACTGCGATTGCGAGAATTAGAGGTAGAGGGACTGATATTAGTGCTGGACATATGAGCCCGACCTTCCTAAAATCAGGGTCTGGGTTGGGGTTTGTAGCCCGTAGGGCCGGGCGGGGCTCAAAATTCAGGCCCGGAGTAAATTTCGGGTCCGACCTGGGTTAACAAAAAATAGGCCCGGCCAGGAATATATTAAATAAATATATTTATAAATATATATAATATATATGAAATAAAACCCAAGACCTTTCATCTCTGTTACTTCTCTCCCCAAAACCCTAGCTACTCTTCAACATCTCTGCAACTCAATCACTCTCCTCTCTCTATCTTCTTCCTCCAAAACCCTAGCTACCACCTATCTCTCTCCACTCTCCTCTCTCTATCTTCCTCACTATAAACCCTAGCCACCACACCTATCTCTCTCTCGCACTTTGGAGGCCGTCTCTGCCCTTCTCTCTCTCTAAAACCCTGCCCCTCATTGTCTGACGAAGAGTAGATATGCAGTGGTTGCGGCAAGCAGAGACAAGGATGAAAGAAAACTAGTAGGGTTGGTGTTAAGAAGTGAGGTCCGCACCTGATGCCACTTAATCTCGACACAAATGGTACGACACCAGCTCTCTCTCTTGAAACAAGGCACCAGCTCTCTTGTTGATGATGATCTATCTCTGTTATTGTTATTTTCTTCATGGAGGTTATGTTGTTGATGATGATCTCCATGGTGACAAAGCTCTTTAAGCTCATTAAAACCTTTGAAACCTTTGTTGTAATTAATGTTGTTGTTAAAGAATCTTCTTTCTTTTTCAAATTTCTCTTTGCATTTCTCAGCGAAAACTTTCTGAAGAAGAATGCCTTGCTCTGATTTTGAAGAGGTTAAGTGGTTTGATTATGAGGTCGGATGAGGGACTGTATGTGAGGAGAGCGATTGGCAGAGACGAGGATAAGTTGGAGTTGGCCCGCGGGCGGCCCGACCTACCCTTTTTGAATAGGCGGGCTTGGGTTGGGATGTCAGCTCGGTTGACCGGGCCTGCTCAGTCGCCTAGGCTGGAAAAATCTCTCCAGCCCAGCCCATGCCCAGCCCTAACTGGTATGGGCTGTAAAAGTTACAGAGAGGGATATAGGAAGAAAACAAAAGAAAAGAGAAGAGATAAGGTGTCTTCATCCATTTAAACAACATTGTTTAAAGTTTGCTAAAATTTTGATAAAATGATTTTAAAAAAATTGATAAATTTTTTTGCTGATAATTTGTTTGTCCCAAAATTAAATAAAAAGATAGTTTTCATAAAATTATTAATGATTCTGATTTTATGTTCAATAGGGATCTGATTCTGATTTCAAATTGAACCAAACAAGAGTTGTAATTAATCATTCTAATTCCAATTCAGTTTGTTTTCGATTATGTTTTGGAAGTTTGAGCCAAACGGCTCTTTACAATATGACTTTCTAAAAACTATTGCGGATAGATCGTCAATGTACTCAATTTTAACATGGGAAGAAATTTTGTAGGAAATAATTACAAATAGTTCGTGAATTATCTACTAAATTTTACCATAGGAAGGGATTTAGTAGGAATCTTAAATACAATAAGATTTTAGGGGTAATTACTTATTTCGTGCTTGTGTTATAGCGTATTCTCTGTTTTCATCCCTCGGTTTTGAAAAGCCTCATATTTCATCCCTGCCGTTATACGACATTTCTAAAAATAATGAAACATGTCAGCATCGATGACATGCCTTGTGGAATACATGCCACGTATAAAAAAAGATGATTTTGCCCTCACTCCTTCTTACTGATTTCCTCTCTTTCTCTCTCTCATAGTCTCTCACATCTGCCATTAAAACACAACAAAATGTTCAACCAAAATAAAAAATAATGTGTGATTAAATCCCCAAAACATTCAAACGCCCACATCTTTTTTAACATCTCCCTCCTCACCCATTTCTGCTATCACTGGCCACCACCAAAACCTGAAGCAACAAACCACGTCATTCCCAAATCGTTCATCATCTCTCTTTATAAAAAAATCAAAACCCAAAACGAAGAATAACATCACCATCACCGGCCACCACAGAAACCCCGTGCCATAATGCATCATCATCACCCCGCCACCACTGAAACCCTGAAACCTGAAGCAACAAAACATCACAACCTCCATTTAAACCCCAGAACCTAAAGCAACAAACCACCACCCCATCATTGAACTCGAAACCACAAAATCTCCAAAACCATAAACCCCATCACCGCCACCATCACAATAGTTCTTACACCATTTCACAAAAGCCAAACCAAACTTCTTTCATTCAAAGATCAAAATTACAAATTTGAAAATACAGTCTCAAGAATGTTAAAGAAACAAAAATCACATCATCACTAGCAACACTCATTCACCATCAACATAGCCACACACTGTAAAATTTTTCAATACTAGCCTCAATTTCTATTCCCTAATATTTCAAGCTCAAAATCTACTGCTATTTCTAATCTCTATATTCAACTTCAAATCCCAAACAAAATCCAGTTATACTACTTCACTTTTGTAACTTAATAACTAAAAATAACTTAATTCTAAACAACCTATTATGATTTTCATTCCAGCCAACCTCAATTTCATTGGACAGAAGCACAAGTCAAATAGAAATCAAGAAGGTTTTGTGGAGCAAATTAACGTGACTCGATCTCTGGGAGAAAGGCTGAAGTCGTCGCTTCCTTTGTTTATCCCCTCCTTTTTCGTCATTTTCCTCTTCACTGCGTCGATTCACTATGATTAGCCGACAATTTTCTCAAACTCCACCAACTTCCTTTCAAACTCCACAATGTCAAGGTAGGATTGAAATCTAGTGAGTGTTTGATTAGGAAGGGAGGGAGGGAGGGAGGAAGGGAGGGAGAGAAAGAGGAGAGACAAAGATAAAGAATGAGAAGTGATAGTAGAGAGTCTCAAAGAGATGGAGAGAAAATCAGATTCAGAGGAAAGGAAGTCAAATGTCTCACTTGGCAGGGGTATAATTGACTTTATGTGTGTCCCGTTAGTTTTCAGAAATGATGTTTACGACATGGACGAAATATGAGGCTTTTCAAAATTGAGGGATGAAAACGAAGAATACGCTATAACACAAGGACGAAATAGTAATTCGCCCTAAGATTTTTAAAAAGTAAGGGCATTTTAGATATTTTATTTATTTTTCTCACGTCCATACATTTATATATACTAACTTTTTGCATATGTGCTTTGCGCGTGATATATGTTTTTACTAAATTATTGAATAATTATATTTAAGATATTATTTTATTTTAATTGTGATAAACACATATATATTATGCACGTGATATATATGTTTTAGTGGTTTATCTTTTTGTTTTGTTATAATGACTAAAACATTGTACTTTTTTATTTACTTTTTTTTAAAAAAAAAAAATATATATATATATATATTAAATGTGTCTATATCATCTCTCTTTAAATTAGTAATAAGAGAAATAAAAAGTGATTTGTCAATTAACTACATAAATAGTGTATTTAACACCTTTTCAAAGAGTGATAATAACATTGATAAAAAGTACATATTAGATAAAGATAAATAAGGATATAATAGTCTAAAAAACTTAAAAAATAAAGATATATTTGTAATTATAAAAAATAAATAAGGATATAATTGTCTAAATTTTTTGTCACATCTATACATTTACATATGTTATATTTAGTTTTTTATGCACATGCATTACAGGTGATAAATACTTTTATAAATATTTTTCATAATTATATCAAATATAAATTATTTTTTAAATCATATATAAACATGAAAAAATGTTAAAAATATCTTACAATTATAAAAGTACATAAATAGAGAATTACATAAAAAAATAATTTAACAAAATATTGGGTCTGCATTTTTCAAATCCTTCATGAGAAATGTTTACACACCTTCTATAATTATATGATAAAATATATAAAAAATATTAATATTTATAATTTTAATTTATATTAAACATATTATACTTCTATTTCAATTGTACTTTGTAAAAAATATTTGTAAAAACAATATGTCAAACATATATCACCACATAAATTAGTACAATATTGTGAGTTATATTATTTATTTTATTATTTAAAGAAAAAAGTACAAAATAATAAACCTAAAAATCAAAATTAAAAAATCCAAACATAATTCTATGCAGGTCTGTTGAATTAATTTTAAAATAGAAAAACACTAGCTTATATTTTTTTTACATAAAAAATGAAATTAATAGCATAAAATTTCCAAAGCATTTATGATACATAAAATATCGATTAATCTCTATAAATCCCAAAAAATGCATATTACAATGAAATTATATCATTAAAATTTCTATGATATCAATTATAATCAATAAATAAAATATCACGTGCAACAATCTCTCCTTTTTGTTTTGATATTTTTCTCCTTTACCTATTACATATCACTTGCTCAAGTTTATTTTTCCTTCCAAGTAAAATTATATTCCAGAGTTCTAAATTAAACAAAATGTTTGCAGCATCCAAATTTGAAATTTAATTTATTCCGAAAGAAGAGTGTTGCCTTAAAAAATGAACAACAATAATGATAAAAATTTAAAGAACTCAAACACTCGGCAAACGTGAACGTCATCTCGAAACCTGAAAGCACAAAAATCAATGGAGTCGAATTGCTCCCCGAGCGAATTTTCGACGTTCAAGTTAATATTTGATTTTTGCAGAGTATCAATAAGAGTATTAAGTAGAACGTACCTTAACGAGTTGATACTCATGTCTATTTATAGGATGATAATTAGTGAGTAACGTCTAGTAACGATCAATATTGATGATGTGTAACGTCTCCTTTTGTTATTGAATTTAATGGATTTTTATTCACTCTTCATCAATTGCTCCCTTCTCTTTTCTTCAGATTTTATGATGATAAGAGTAAAAAGTGACATGTTCCCCTCTGAACATGAGTTGGGTTCTACTGTGAATATTTGGAGCGAGTACTTTTTCTGAGATTATTTTCTCAGAATTGGAGTGATTGATTAATGTCGCGGATGTCGTGGTCCTTCCCATGATATTTGTCGTGCAGCCACTGAGTTGACTCACTAACCAACCCGGGACCTTCTCTCTCATGAATTGTCGTTCCTAATTCGATTTCCTTCCTATCTTTTCCTCCCTTTTGGTTTGATTCCATTTTGGATTTGCTTGATCTTTCCAAAGATGAATTATTTGATTTGCTCCTTCTGGATTTCTCAAGTATGGACCGATTCTATCTCCTCATGTAATTTTTTTATCGTTGCAAATAAATCAATGTCAAAGGAATTGAAGCCTAATATGCTTTTTCACGCAGATTGTGCTTGGCTGTGATTTTCAATTCTCCAAAATAATTGAAATGGTTGATTTTGGATAAGGGATCTGCTGTAGTTGGGCTCGTAATTATTCTTTATTTCCAAACTTGCAGATTCTTTCCTTACCAACATCAATTGATTCTTCCTTTGTTGGTTCCTGATTTAATTTTGTTTCTGAACCCATTCAAATCATTAAGCTACCTTAATTTTGCTTCTTCTCTTCAATTGGAAATTTTCCACTAATTGAGCTATTCACCATACGTTTGATTTCTCCTCTTTCGTGACTCCATTTGCACTAATCTCTGAGAGATTGGATTTGATTTGCTTTTGATTCAGCTGATTGCTGCCAACAATTCCCTTTTTTCTCTCATGGAAAAGAAACTTCGTCTTCGTCTCCACATATCTACTGCTATCTTTTCCTTATTGCTCTTTGCCTACGCCTCTTTCTTTCCAATTTTGGCTCTAATTACAGCCTTGAATTCGAAAATCTCGCAATTTACTTCCTCAAATTGCGAATCAAGCTTTGAATCTGGCCTTTTCAAACCCTAGTTTTCCCCTGCAACTTCAAATTTCAAATCACAACACTGCAACAACCTATCTCCACCAACTCCGCAACTAGCAGAGCCATTCAGACTCCCTTTAACAATTTTCTCGACAGATTTAAGCTCTTTCTTCGTCCAGCGTCTCTTTCCCTCTACCTTCTTCCCGCCTTCACGGTTTGTTTTTCATCTTCCTTTTTTCTTTTGCTTTCCCCATTTTGTTATCTGCTATTTCTTTCCTTTTCTTCGTGGCTGTGTTGCCTTTTTCCTTTTTGTTCTTTTTATTTTTCTTTTTCAGCAATGGTCTTGACGGTGTGGTTGGTCTTGGGTGGCGGCGTGTGCAGTTGTGGCTGGTGAGGCGGAGTTCTGTGGCGTAGTTGTGGTCTGAGAAGGAGGAAACTTCATTGGACGATTTTATCAAGAAGGAGGATCTTGTCGTTCATGCCGCTCGTGTGGTTCGTGGATTTCAGTCCAAAACGATCCACCGTTCATGTCGTTCGTGGTTGTTGAGTTTGTAGCAGTTGCGTTGGTGGTTCGAGACAATGATGTGTTGATGTGTTCGTGATGTTCGATCGATCCAAAACGATGTCGAGTTGCTATGTTCCTAGTTGTTGTATTCATAGTTGTTGTGTTTGTGTGAACGACCATCCAACAACTTGGACGGCATGCCTCTCAGCTGCTTGATGAAACGGCTTGTAGCCTGCAGCTTCGAATGGACGATCCTTCAATAAGATGGAGGACAAGCCGCTAGCGGAGCAGATGACATGTCGTCCGTTAATGAAACCGACGACAAGTAGCTCGACTATACTCCTAATCGCCACTTGGTACTGTTCCCAAACGACCCGTTGTTGCCAAGCCACAACCCGAGCTGTCATTTGACCGCTTGTTCGCCTATTCAAGACATTTCATCATTTTTTTACTACCATTGTCTTTTTTGCAGGTTGTTCCTCTTTGGCTCCTCATCGTCGACAACATGTCTTCATCGAGAAAAATGAGTATAAAATTTTTATACTTCATTTTTAATTTTAATTCGTTTATTCATTACTGCACAAACTTTGTTGATGGCCCGTTGTCGAGTTTTCTAGCGTAATTGTCTCAAGGAATTATTTGATTTTAACTATGAGTCCACCATGCCTATTCTAGATGTTGACATGATCCGAAACACTTACGACTTCCTTCCAGCTTGGCAAATTTCATTACCCGATTCGAGTTGTCTTTTTCCTTCACATGCACCATTTGATGAGTTGGCGATGTTCGTGAGTTCAATGGAACTTGGAGTTCGCTCCCCTCTTCCTCCTTTCGCTATACAGTTCTTGTCTGAGAACAAACTCGTCCCAGCCTAACTGCAGTCCAAAGAATGGGCCTTTCTTATGGGTTTCCTTGTTCGTTGTGTTCAACAAAAGATAGAGCCTTCAACCAACTTGTTTTTTTTTGTTTCTTCCATACTCATGGCAACTCCAATTCTGTTACTCTTCGCTTTGTTGTTGACGTTTTATTTTTAGATGACCTTCCCAAGTCCAAGTCTAAGTCCGTCGACCCTTGGTTTCTAGTCCATCCACCAACCTCCTCTTGGAATGCCCCTTTCGGGTGGTGCCGCCATAAAGTTGAAGAGTCAAAACTTTATAGGAAGGACTTGAGAAAAATGTTTGTGGACCAGATCAACACTCTGATCTTCGGAATGCATTTACCCTTTCCTCACTGATAGAACCTCAAAACCTTGCTGCTGCAGGATGGAGCATTGACTATAATCTTGTACCTACGAGCAATCCCATTCGTCCACCTCACGAATTCGAAGTGAGCAATCGCGATAAAACTTCATCTGCTTTTTGTGTTGTAGTTTCTCCAAAAGAACCTTCACGAAACAACTCATCCTTTCATTCGCTTGATCCCTTTGCTTGCCCACTCAACGATGCCAACTTAGTCCATTCACTTGGACCTGAGCTTCCTTCTCTAGAAGATAATTTTTTTGACGAAATCATGAGCTTGTCCTCTAACCCTTTGGATGGATTTCTAGATGACTTATCTAATAATTCAGTTGCTCATGTAAGGTGGCTCCGGGGATGCTTACTTTTTATTGCATTTTTATCGTTATCATCACTTCTTTATATTTTACTTGTGTTATTTTCCTCTGTTCTAAATTTTGTTCACTTGTGTTGAGTCGAACCCATTTAAGGAGGCCATGCAGATGAAGATGCGCAAGCTAGACGGATCTTCCCATTTACTCACTAACAGGGAGCTTCCCCCTCTTCCTCCTAAACTTCGCAAAGAGAAGGGAATAAACTATGCTGAAAAGCCCACAAGGCCGAGTCGAAGGGTTTCACGTTATGAGAAGCATCGCCATATCATTCTTCCTAAAGTTGGTGACACTCTTCCTCAATGGAATGATGGCGAAGGAAGGACCCTTCAAGATCCGAGTTCGTGGCACGTGCTGGGGTTTTGGATACCAATTCAGTCGAGATGCATTGTGTTGTTGGTAGATTAGTACTGAGCACGATCTTGCCTAAAGACGAAGAGTTCATTTTTGGTCCCTCAGAGGAATGTTTCAATTTAGACGAGATAGGTGCCCTGAAGGAGACTTCCTCTGCTTTTTTTTATGCTATTAATTTGCTTACTTTGACCTCTTTTACAAAATTAAGAATTATTTTCTATTGCAGTCTCTTCAGCAAACCACTATTGTTTTTGTAATGGTGCAGAGCACTCGATGCCGACTAGACATAGAGATTGCGACTCATAAAATTGCAAAAAAGGGGATTAAGGATCCTCGGCTTGCCAATTCCCAACTTTAAGCTTCAGTTGAGACTCTAGAACGAGAGAAGAAGAAGTTTGAAGCATCATATTCTTTAGTCAAAACTTTAGAACAAGAGAAAAAAAAGCTCGAGATGTCCTATTCCTCATTTATTGCTGGCTTTGATGCTTTGCAGGTGGAAAATACCAATATGCTTCAAGAATAGGCCATCCACCCCGACCACTTAGAGAAAGCTCATGCTTATGGTGCCTTTTTGGTTGAGAAAAAATGGCTAATGGATGAGCTTGAATATCTGAAGAAGGTTCATGATGATGATAAGAAGTCTTCTATTGAGAGAGCAGTTCGCGAGTATCGCGAGTCGAAGGATTGCTTTTATGGGAAATGATCCTATGGCGCTGGCTTCTACAAACTGGGTTTCTTTTCTGCTCGCCGTTGGTTAGAGGACATTAGTGGGGATGAGTTCCCTTGGATGATTTTTTCTTCGAACTTAGAGAATGAAGATTACCCTAATTGGTGCAAGTATGATCCTTAAGAGACCATTGCAGTCGAGTCTTATCTGGATTCGTTTGCTTGTGATGATCTAAACAACCTTTCTGGTTTATGGGAGCTTCATGGTCCTTATGGTGTTCCCTCCAAGTGCCCCATGAGAGGTGACATGATACTTGCTTTGGGCAACCTGGATGAGGATATAATTGATTTAGATAGAGTTCTCAATGCTCTAGATGATGGATCTATTCCTCTAGATAAATTAGCATGAGTAGTATAGTTTTATATATTACTTTTCTGCTACCTTTTTTTCCCTTAGTGATGAGTACTCTAATATTTGTCATTATTTGGATATTTGATATTTTTTAACCTTTTTCGAGACTTCAATAATATATTTGCGAAGTTGTTTGATCTACTTTTTCCTTTTCTTATGGATGATGTAACTCATGAATATGTTCTTCTGTCATTATCTATTAATCTTGTTCATGAGCTTGGTATACATCGTTGATTGCTTCTCAATCAACATGCCAAGTTACCCTTGGGTAAGTGATTTTCGGTGGAGTCTTAGTAGTAGTTGATTCGCTTATTAAAGTAGATAAATGATCGTATGCGTTCATGATAATACCACTTGGGGTTTCACTTGTCACACGTCTTAGGTGGATAAACTATCACATGTGTTCTTGACAATACCCCTTGGGGTTTTACTTGTCACATGTCTTATTGAGTGTTGGCGTCGCTTTATTTTTTGAACGAGACCTTCTGTTTAGAGAAAATTTTCTACTCATCAATGCTTTAGCTAAAGTTTATAATTGATGGTAATGGCTCCTAGGCCTTTATCAATTTCTAGGCACTAGGTTTTGTCACCCACTCCTTTTTTTATTTTGGCTTGTAATCAGGCATCGTGCACAGTTGTCAAATTCTTATGTAAAGTATATGTAACTAACATGAATGTATATGTGAAATCCTAATGTCATGAATCAAACGTAGTAATGAAAAAGAAGAAGTAACATTAACACGGAGATTTATAGTGGTTCGGCTCAAGGGCTTACGCCCATTTCTTAAGCAGCATGCTTAAGTATTTTCTTTATTTTCATATGTGCAACTTACAGTTATTTCATATTACACATCCGAAGGGAAGTACAGCTTTAGGTGGTTTGTATTCCACGTCTTTGATATTTTCTTTCCTCCCAACGTTTTCTAGTGTGGTCGTGGTTGGTCACAACGTTGTGAAATATTGTAGGGTCATTCTTAGTTGGCCCGCAACTTGCCATCTTCTCTTAAGGCATTAGTGATTACAGACTTTCGTAAGACGAGGTCTCTTTGGCCCATTGGTCAACTTTTTATCCGGGAATTGTAGTAGGTAGCCACTCGCCTACGATAGACTTTAAATCACATGCAACCTTGTTCTCGTTGCTCGTCCCTAAGGTCCAAGTTCTCCCAAAGTGCATCGGAGTTGGACTGCCCTTGTTTTGGAGTGAATTCCACTATTCATGTTGATCCAAAGCCTATCTCCATAGGAATTAGTTCATCTATGATGCACACTAAGTTGAACGGAGTCTCTCCAATGGCCACTCAACTTGTTTTTCTGTACGGCTATAGGATGCTTGGCAACTGCTCCACCCATGCTCTCTTGGCTCATTCCAACTTCTCCTTGAGACCATTGAGGATGGTTCCATTGAAACTTTTGGCTTGCCTGTTTGCCTGTGGTTAAGAAAATCAATGCCAAGCTGAGGCGAATATGTAGTCGCTCATAGAATCCCCTGAAGGCGTCGTAATCAAATTGCTTGCCATGGTTATCAACCATAAGTCGTGGCAACCCAAAACGACAAATGATGTCCTTCCACACCATCTCTTCAATTTGCTTAGACATGATAGTCATTAATGGCTCAACCTCAATCCATTTGGTGAAGTAATCACTAGTGACTATAAGGAATTTGTGACCTCCTGTGGCCTGAGGAAAAGGTCCTAAGATGTCACACCCCCACTTTGTGAACAGTGTTGGTTCGAAAACACTCTGAAGCTCAAAAATTGGTGCACTCACAACAGGAGTATACCGCTGTCATGAATCACATTGTCTCACTTTTCTCATAGTGTCCTCCTTCATTGTTGGCCAGAGAATCCTGCACCCAAGATTTTTAAGGCTAGTGCTCAAGAACCCAATTGTTGGCTACAGATTACCTCATGGGTTTTAGCTAAGGCTAGTTCTATTTTTCCCGGTCCCAAACACTTTGATAGCCGTCCAACGAATGCTCGTTTGTAAAGGACGTCATTGATCAACACAAACCAGGCTCCCCGTACCTTTTTTTGGCCTCATTGTGATCAGAAGGTAGCTCTGCTGACATCAAGTACTTTCAAATCGAGGTTCTCTAGTCATTTTGATCGTCCGTGATAGCAAGTACCTCATCTTCGATGATGGGTCGGGAAAGAATCTCAACCTTCATGGTTCTTACAATATAATCTATCGAGAAAGCTTCAGATGAAGAAACTTGAGTTAGGTGGTGACACACGAGTGTCAAGCAATCTGTGGCCTTGCAAAAATGATGATGATTTGGTGATTAAAAAAAAGGTTTGCATCAGCAAGTTGTTTGGTTAAAATTAGGTCAAAATAAGGGATGGCAAACTTGTAATTTTTGAGATAAAAGATGCAACCATATGGTCAAACCTGGTCAAACCATTGGTGACAATTTCCTAAATAAGTGGAAATCCTCCAATGCGCATCAACCCTAATTAAAAATTGGGATTTTCAGGACCACAACCCATCTTCTTCGTCTTTCACAACTTCTTGCCATCTCCACCACCCTCTCCTCCTCAATTCGGCACCATCATCTCTCGCCACAGCCACGATGCACAACAGCTGGGTCATCATGTCGTCCACCACATCCACCGACAAACTAGAGAATCCTTTCCTAAACTCTTTCTCAATTTAATGTTTATATTGTTTTCATCACATTGGGGACAATGTGATTTCAAGTGTGGGGAATGAGATTTTAATGTTTTGCATGTTTGTTATGTTTGCTGATGTGATCTTGTTTGTTGGTGTGATCTTTTATTTTTGTTAGTTTCTGCATTTTGTTGAATTTTTTTGATTTTTTTCATGTATTTTGTATGTTTGTTACGTAGTTGCATAATTCTGCATGAAGTTTTTGTTGTTTACTGCATGAAGTTTTTTTTACTGCATGTTTTAACTTTCCACATGAATTCGGCATGACCATGCCAAGAGCATGTCGCATCTGTATGACAATACTGCATTTATTTTATTTTTTCGTTCCATTTGCATGGCATGTTATGTTCTATTTTGGAATGCATTTACTGCCTTGTTTTGAAATATTTTGGTGTGAGTTTATTCTCAAACATTGAATAATTTGGAACTTTAAGCATATTGAGATTCAAACATTCTAATATACCCACTTGTGCAAAAATTTGGATTTCTATGCATCTTATATTCAACACTAAACAACCCTTAGTAATAGAGTCGAAAGGGAATTAATAGCTGGATTTACACACAACCTTTTGTGCGAATTTTGAGACATAAATACTTTATTTTATTGATGTGACATTCATAGTAGGATCCTACTGAGATTTGTTATGGAGTACATTTCGAAGACCATACTATTTAAGTTGAGACATCGAAACGATGAAAGACATTGTTTGTTAACCCTTTGTTTCATCCTTTTCCTTCAGTATCTACCCTTCTATATTTGTCACTAGTTTAACCAATTTGAGCCTAAGACTTTTTGTTTGCTTAAACCCGTTTTAACCAATTCCGTTTTTGTTCAAAGACTTTCAACATTTGAACCCTTAAGTTGGAAGATTTTTAGTTGTGATCCATTGCCAAGTTAATTTTTATGTTAATTCTTTGATTTACATTGATAATGGACATGTCTTAGATGTGATTTTTGTGCTTATATTGTCAAAGAGACATGGCTGCCCGGTTTTGTTATATATATGCATTGAAATGTAACGTTGCTTTACTTCAAAGAAAAAGAAGAAAAGGAAAGAAAAATAGAAATGAAAAAGAAAATAAATAATGAAGTAAAGCAACGTAGATAAAGTTAATGTTGTGGGTAGCCTTGTTTACTGAAGCATAGACATGTAGTTTAATTTATTTTGCATCAACTTTGTTTATGTATATTATTGGCAATGTATCACTTGTTCTAATTATCTTCTCTCGACTTATTAAACCCATGTTTTAGCCACGTTACAAGCCACTAAAGTCCTTGTTAATCGGTGTTTTGGTTGAATTTATTAATGGTTACGATTTGACTTTATACCAAATTTTGGAAAGCCTTGCTATGAGTGGATATTTGAGAGTAAATTCTTCACCTAAACACTTTATAGATGGAGTGAAACTTGTGAGGGTGTGAATTTGGCTATCTCTTTTGGGGGCATTACTAATGTGGAGACAATCTCCTTTTAGGTGATTGTCGGCTATCCTAACAATAGTTGTGTTTTCTTTTGGATATTCAATGCATATATGTTTAGGTTTTGCACAATGTTAGGGTAACAAGGATGATTGCATTTTAAGGTTTTTAATTTTTCTAAGTTATATAATGCTTGAGGACAAACATTGTTTAGTGTGAGGATATTTGAAAGGTTGCATTTTAGCATATTTTATGTTTGTTTTGCATTATAAATTATTATTATTCGTGTCTTTTTATGTCTTTTGGCTTCTTTAGTATTTTAGGTGGAATGTTAGTGAAATACAAGGATTTGGAGCTATTTTGGGGTGTTTCAGTATGAACTGAACTTTGGCATGACTATGCTGTAGAGAGCACAACCTTTACTTATTCGCATTGGGCCACACATTTTCACTTTTGGACTTCGGGATTTGAGCCTCTAGGATGTGTCTAAAGGCTGTGGACTCAGTTTTACAGCTGGAACAATTACAATTACAATATTATTACTATTTTGTCATTATTATTTACATTAGGATTAGGTTTTTACAAGGAGCTACCTATAAATACTCTTTTTTTGTGGTTGCCTCCTTCTTCCATCTTTTGTAACCTTGTACAACAACTCCATTACTCATCTTTTGGCTTTCTCTCCTCATCATGAGTAGCTAAACAATTTTCTAGTTGAGGTATTTCTGAAGTTCAATCCGTTAAGGTTGTGAGACTATTGTTTTAATTGTTATAAAGTGTTTCGAGTATTTATTCAGTTTATGTGCCTGAATTCCTTTATTATTATTTCTATTGATTGATTGACAAGGGCCTATTGGTTGATTGATTGAGATAATATACTGTTATTTAGGATGATAGTGCTTCACATTAGTCCTAATCTAGGTAATGAATAACGTGAATTTATGTGGTTTGGGCATTGTTCATTGTTATGGAACTGAATAATCTGGTTTAAATGAATCACGACATTTTCAGTTTTACTGGATAGGATATGAGTCTCTTTAATTCTTATTGTTGTCATAGATTAAACCTTGCAGGGCGTCCCGAGGGTTGTCTAGTGGTTAGAGAAATAGTTTGCATGGTGTCCTGGGGCTATCGAACATGTAAGAAGAGATTAGTTAATTGAGTGCATCACCATTAACTAAAACTATATCTATTCGAATACTTGATATTTATCTTTCATGTTTGTGATCAACTGATTGGATTGAACGGAGGAAATAACTTGGCTAGATTTTCTCATTATTGAATTTATGTTATTTTACAACTGTTGCGATTTCATTTCTCATTGCGAATTTTAATCTTTGCTTATATTTAATTCTCGATTTTACTCTCATTCAATTCAAATTTATTTTATTTTCCTGTTTTAGCATTTCTGTACCGATCTCTGGGATTTGACCCTGCTCACCGCTTTACTCATTATTTGTTTTTTGAGCAGGTTAATATTATTTTGGTGGGTTTGACACCCTATTAGTTGACCTCAATTCCACGTTGGGTTATCATGTACCCAAGAAGTTTACTCGACTGAACTCTGAATAAGAACTTGGTTGGGTTAAGTCACATGTTATTGTTGGACTATGTTTTCGGTCTTTTTAGTTGTGTTGTTGAGAGTTGAGAGAAGAAAAATTAACACATGCGATTTAGAGTGGTTCGACCAATTCTCGATGCCTACGTCCACTACCTAAGTATCTCACCTAGGATTTTCCAATTCACTATACGATCTGCTCACTTAGGATTTTTCGATTCACTATACATGTTGTTGTATTGATTCCAACATGGTCAATACAACGAGGTTGATTGCAGCTCACACCTTCAAAGCTAACACAAGGTTGATTCCCGTCTCACACCTCTAAGCCCAACACAAAGTCGATTTATCCCTACGTTCACACTTATAAAGCCCTTACAATGTTGTTATCTATAGGCTAACAATAAACCTGACACTAAATCAAAGTGTTTGCATAAATTTTACAAGGTTTACAACTCAATGACAAGTTGGTGGGATTTAGAAATAAGATATGAAGCAAGAATACCTATAAACAAGTCTAATTTTGAGCACCAAATGTATAATTGTTATAGAAAGAAGTTAGGTGCTTATTCTTTCCTTAAAGCCTCTGTTTATAGTGCTTGAGACACCCATCAAGTTGATAGAGCTGTTGGAATAGTGTAGAGACCCGTTGAAAATTAATCATGAAGCATTTTTTATGTTGACAGCTTCCACTAGTCGACTAGCCAAGTCACTAGTTGATTCATGGCTTTAGATTCACTTATTTGTTCTTCATTAGTCGACTCACTAACTTCATGGGTCAGCTACCCAACTTACATATCCGTTATATGACCGTTGTGCATCACGCGAACGTCATTTCTAGTCAATTTGAGCATCATGATCTTTATGGGTCGACTACCAACCTCATTAGTTGACTCATGCCTTCATTAGTAGACTACCAACCTCCTTTGTCACTTCTGTTTGTCCGCCAGTCGACTCGCCACTTTCGCCAGTCGACTACTCAAGGTTTGGAACATCTTTGCTTGACTTTTCTTTGTCTTCTTTCCTCATGAATTTGTTTTATTTCTCAAAGATAATCTTACTAAGTTTTGTACATTAATCAAAACATAAAAGGAATAAAATGTTAGCCATCCTTAGTTCAACAGTTATATTTCCTCAAGACACTAAACATGGTTGACGAGCGCTAAGTCTTGTTCTCTGTGATGAATGCAGTCTTTTCCCTATCAGCTTCCATTATATTCCCTATCGGATCCTTTAATACCATGTTCACCATTCGATGGTAGGTTGCTTCTGCATTCTTAAATCTGAATGGCATCACCTTGTAGCAGTAAGTCTTGTTCTCTGTGATGAATGTAGTCTTTTCTTCATCTTATAGATGCATCATAATCTGATGATACCTAGAGAAGGCATCCGTGAAGCCCAGGAGTTCCTACCTAGAGGTCTCTTCTACCAACTTTTCAATTCTTCGTAACAGATAAGAATCCTTTGGGCGGGCCTTATTCTAGTCGGTGAAGTCTGCCCATATTCTCTACTGCCCATTACCCTTTTTCACCGTTACTATGTTAGCTAGAAAGTCTCGATAGTAAACCTCCCGAAGGAACCCGCCTTCAGCAACTTATTTACTTCCTCATCCACTGCCTTTTTTCTGTCAAGTGTAATGTTTTGTTTCTTTTGCTTAACGGAAAGCCTTGAGGGGTCAACATTTAAATGATGAGAGAACACTTTTGGATCTATTCGGGGCATATTTGTCGGACTCTAACCGAATATGTCTACATTATCCCGTAAACACTTCACGATCTCCTTTTTGGCATCTTAAGTAAGCTGACTCTTGATGTACACGAGCTTCTCTTCGTTCGACTCATTTAGCCTAATGCTCTCCAACTTCTCCATTGGTTCAGGTTTGCTCTCTCCCTTTACTTCATCTTTCTATCCATATTTCACCGCTATCGTCGAGATACGATAGTAGGAATCCTTCCCCTTGATGGAGGGAACGTAACAGGTTTGAACTTTTTGTTGATCTCCACAAACTTGCCATACTCCTTGTAGAGTAGGAAAATTCATCAACAAATATGCTAACAAGATCATTTCCCTCATGTCATTTAATAGTGGCCACCCCAATATCACATTATAGGCAGTTGAAATTGCCTTTACTACCATGAAGGTGGCCATCCTTGTCATATTCTTATCACCTCCCAGTATGACCGATAGTTGCACTGACCCTATCACAAACACAGCCTCACCACTGAAGCTTTAAAAAGTCGTCTCGATTTCTCTCAACCTTTCACCAGTAAGATTCATATTTTAGGAGAAATTCTAGTAGATTAGGTGGACAAAGCTCTTATTATTGATTAAAATCCTCTCTATCAGATGCTTAACGATGATATCCGATATCATTAAGGGATCATCGCGAGGAAGCATGACATCTCCTCTATATGATTCAGTGAACATGCTATGCTCTTCCACATTTCCTGAATGCGCAACGACATTAACTTGCTATGTTTGGTGAGTATACTGTCGCACACTTAGGTTTTGTACTAACCAATGCGAGTGACACTTAGTCTATTTCGATGCTCAAATAGAGCTAAGTAAGCCTTGTAGTGAAGACTTGAGTGAGACGGAATGAGCGGGTGAAGCAATGAGAGGTTAAAGTGTGGTAGAGAGTGAGTAAAGAGCATTTGAGTTGGTTAGAATGTAAACTTTGTACAATTGCTCAAATGTCTAACCATTACAAATGAATGGAGTGGCCTTTATATAGGCATTCTATCTCCTTAATGTGTGGCTACAAATACTTGGACTAGAGATTTCTACATACTTCTTATGTACAAAGATGATCCAAAAAGTGTTGGAGAGTTCTAGAGTTTGTATTAATGGTGCGGAGAATGGGAAGCATGGAACAACCTAGAACTTTTTGGAAGGCATCAATGCTTCATCCAAGTTGCAAAAGTTTCTAGACAAGTCCGGACAACCCTCAAACTTAGCCATTTTTTCGCAACACTCCAGTATGTTCTAGAGACTTCTGTGGCACACATCTTTGGTCACCTTTAAGCCAATGCATTTTGCCTCTTGAGGATCGATGAAGTTGTGTGTAGCTCTCGTATCTAGCATTACACAAGTAGTCTTTCCTTTGATTGAGGCATCAACATACAACAATCCTCTCTTCTTGATGGGGTTTGGAAAGAGGAGTTTGGAAAGTGCTCCCAAGTATTGTAGATAGCCCATCTCCGCTTGAGGCTCTTCTTAGGGCCTTTCGTTGTTGAACTCCGTGATGATGGCATTCAATGTTATTTGCTTTGGACATTCCTTCCTCCAATGTGGACCACCACACAGAAAGCAAGGACTAGGTGGTTTAGAGGCATGTTTTGTCTTACTCGAGGGTCCTTTGTCTTACTTGGAGCTGCCACTAGAATGCTTCTGGTAGCTATACTCATTGTCTTTGTTTGGATCCCTCTCTTATGCTCCCATACTCTTGCTAGAGTTGGGTTGCTTATCTTTGTCTTGGGTGGCATAGTCTTTGAGACTTTCCATCGTAGCAATGGCTTTATCAAGTGTCTTTGCTCCTAGTCAATCCAACTCCAACTTGACCCAATTCTTCAACCCATCTTTGAAATCAAAGAAGAGTTGATCATTGGATACACCCAGAATCTCGAGCATGAGGGTGGTGAATTCCTTGACATAGTCGACAATGCTTCTGTTTTGCCTCAACCGTCGTAGCTTGCTTCATACCTCATCATTGGCATTTTGAGGCACGAATTGTTTGTGAAGCTCAGACTTGAATTGATCCCAAGTGTTGATCACACACATGCCTTTCTCCCTATCGGCATGTTTGCATCTCCACCATAGTTGGGCCACATCTCTAAAGAAGATGGAGGCGTTGCTAATTTGAGTAAAGTCATTCGTGACTCCATTGGCTTGAAGAGTTTTGCATAGGTCGTGTAACTCTTGAACAAAGAAGCGTAGTTCTCCCCTAAAGGACATGCAAAGGTCTTCGATCATAGACTTAGCAACCCGAGTGATTTCCACATTTTCGTGGATCAAGTTATCCATTTGGTCGGTTAGCTTTCCAATGGTAGATATGACATTGGCCAAGCTTGATTCGAGATTAGCAACCTGAGACTCTAATGGTTCCCTCATTGGAGCGTTGGACTTGCCCCGCTTAGGTTGGACACGTTGTTCCTCTCGCCCATGAACAGGTTTGGTTGGTTGCTCCTCAACATTGGTAGCAACGAATATCTCCTCACTTGCCATTTGTTCAGGATGAACTAGAGGTTCCCAAGGATTGGAACGTAGCTCTTGTTGACTCTCAATTTTGATGATTTAAACAAAACATGTGAAAAAGTTATGCAATGCACATTGTAGCTGAAACTAAGCCCGTAACAGTATGATCAAGGCGCGTTATACCAGTTGCAAGTCACGTTGATCATATTCAAGATTTCCATAAACATCACAAGTCACATAGCTATGGATGTAAGTCATGTTAACGATGATCACTTAGGAAACAGAGTGATCCCAAATCTTACAAGGTGCGTTGCACATGGTCTAAGTCACGTTATGCGAATGAAGAACTCTCTGCTTGAATTGCACTTGAGCACAAGTCACATTGCATATGGATATAAGTCACGCAGACTTAATTCATTTAAGAAACAGAAGGTTTTCAAATTATACAAGGAGTGTTGTACTGAGAACAAGTCACGTTACACGAAGAACACAACTACTGGATTAGTTGCACAAGTATACAAGTCACGTTGTGAGATATACAAGTCACGTTGACAGGATGTACACCAGACCTGAGGTAGACTTATAAGGCAACACCATTCGACATTGTAATCACGTACAAGTCATGTTGATGAGTAAAGGAGTCACCTTTGAAGAAAGACGTCTACGCATGTTGCAAGGAGTGCAAGTCACGTAGACGTGAATGATGTTAGCATCTGACCAATCGGGCCTCGGGATTCAAAATTTGAATATTCTCTGACAGATGGTACAGTGCCACGTGAAGAATCAAATGTGTGAACTTTGAAGATTGTTAACGCGCGCAGAAGCCTGAAGTGGCTAGGATCAACGGACGCTGAAGGTTGATCAAATCACATTGCATTTTGTGCAAGTCACGTTATGATTGAAAATATTCCCACGTGAAGGCACACAAAGCACGTTGTAGATATGTAAGTTACATTACACATTGTGACATTTTAGACAGTAGCTATTGATGTCATACAAGACACGTAGAGGAGAGTCAAGTCACGCAGCATTCTTACGGCACATATACAATGCACGTTGCATAAAGAGTTGTGCGTATTGTACAAGCTGATGTCATCAGAATCAAAATATTTCTCTCTCTTGGAATGGCTATATTCTATCTCTTAACGGCTATTTGAGCTTAGAAGGATATAAATACCCTCTGGTACGATATAGAAGGTACAAAGCACACTTAAGCATTTATTCCTACAACATCCAAGCATCAAAACATTGAATTTTCCTATTTCATTGATACAAGTCTTTTGTTCATTAACTTTTTATTATTACAGCTTGTATAACTAGTTTAACCTTTGTGGTGAGTGTTTGTCAATCATCTTTGTAAGAGTGATTGTGAGTGGGATCAAGGGTGGTTTTTCTTTTTTGAACTGAAATCAAAAAAGTTGTACGAGTTCTCACTTGGCTAGAAAGAGAAGTTATAATCTCTGCGAAGATTGTTAATGGAAATCCTAAGTGGTGATACTTAGAGAATGGACGTAGGCATCGAGTTGCTCAAACCACTATAAATTCTTGGTGTTCTTACTTACTTGCAATTTATTTTGGAAGAAATTTTCAAAGCCACTCATACCATACTACAACCCCCTTCTAGTGTGGTTATTGACTCTACAGCTCTGATACCACCTGTCACACACTTAGGTTTTGTAGTAAACAATACGCGCAACACTTAATCTATTTTGATGCGCAAGTAGAACTAAGTAAGCCTTGGATTTAAGTCTCCAGCGAGATGGGATGAGCGAGTGAGGCAATTGGAGGTTAAAGTGTGGTAGAGAGTGAGTAAAGAGCACTTGAGTTGGTTGGAATGTAAGCTTTGTACAATTGCTCAAATGTCTAACCATTACAAATGAATAGGGTGACATTTATATAGGCATTCCACCTCCTTAATGTGTGGCTACAAATACTTGGACTAGAGATTTGTACATACTTCTTATGTACAAAGATGATCCAACAAGTGTTGGAGAGTTCTAGAGTTTGTGTGAATGGTGTGGAGAATGGGTAGTACGAAACAACCTAGAAGTTTTCGGAAGGCAGCCACGCTTCATCCAAGTTGCAGAAGTTTCTAGACAAGTCCGGACAGCCCTCATACTTAGTCCTTTTTCAGCAACACTCCAGCATGTTCTAGAGACTTCTGTGGCACACATCTTTGTCTAGGTTGTTAAGTCGATAATCACACTAGAAGGGGGGTTGAATAGTGTGATATTAGAAGCTTTGAATTTTTTTTTAGAATAATTGCGGTAAATGAAAGAACACCAAGAACTTATAGTGGTTCGACCAACTCAATGCCTACATCCACTACCTAAGTATCACCACTTATAATTTTCACTATCAATCTTCTCAAAGATTACAACTTCACTTTCTAGCTAAGTGATAACTCTTACAAGTTTCTTGATTTCGGTTCAAGAACAAAAACCAACCTAAGGATCTACCCTTGATCCCTCTCACAATCACTCTTTTCAAAGGTGTTTACAAACACTCACCAACAGATTAAAAGCTAGT
>CAODLS010209192.1:0-14565 GCA_948243855.1 Flueggea neowawraea | reverse complement strand
ATCACATTTCTGTTCTCTCAGCAAGTCAGGCATGGAGGAAGCCGAATTTTCCAAGTTCCATACAACTGTCAAGCGCAGTGATATTGTTGGCGTCACTGGTTTTCCAGGTTTGGGATATGATAAGCAATAAATTTGATGATTTTTCTTGTCCAATACATATTTCTTAAAATTCAGTATTTGTAGAGTTACAGCCATTACTACTAAAATTGTAAAAACTTAGTTTTTGTCCTCACGAAAAAAAAAACCTTTATTTCTTTTTTCTCTTTTACCTAGTGCGATTGCTTTTACGTGACCATTAAGCATTATAAGCTAATAAGTTGCTACAATGAAAATAGATTATGTTGTCTTCGCAACCTTGCATTTGTTTTTAAGATTATGAAATTTGAATGCAAATTCATGCCATATGTGAAGGATAGTGTAGAATAGGTAAGGAAACCATTAACCTTTTGGAATTATGTAAGGTGAAGTTTAACCAAAATTTTTGTCCTCCCAAAATTGTTTTACCATAGTTTCTCCTTTCATCTTTTTATATGTTAGAGTATTTGTTTTTATCCCCCATTGCAGGGAAAACCAAGAGGGGTGAGCTGAGCATTTTTCCAAGATCCTTTACAGTTCTGTCTCATTGTCTTCATATGATGCCAAGGCAAAAATCTGGGCCTGCTTCAGACAGTACCCGTGCAAAGGTAAAAGTAGTTTGCTCTCCCTCATTTGATTCTCGTGAGAACCCTTTGATTGAATCATTGTTATTTTGCAGAATATTGATATTTGGAAACCAGGATGCACCAGGAATCCAGAAACATATATTTTAAAGGATCAGGTATACATATTTAGAGAGGAGGATCTTTTTTTTTTCAAAAAGAAGCTTCTCTATGTTACTTTAGAGCTATTTCTTTAGGTTCCTCTGGTTGTTTTTCTATTTTTGAATGAATGCATGTGCTCTGGAACAAACTGAATTTCTGATTATGTTACCAGCATGAGAATATTCTGGATTTGTCTCCTTTCTGTTTTCTGATTACTTGAGCCCATAGATTAATAGGTTTTACGAGTAGGTGATGTATCTAATTATGTATTTGTATATGCTGGGACACTCTCTTTATGTTTTGCTCAGTGAGAAAATATACTCTTTGGCACTGAACTCTATACAATGGCAAGGTGATAAGTAAAAGGGATCATTAAATGTGTCTTAATAATAATTTATTTGCAATTCCGGGCTCATGCGAGCACTTCATTGTCTATAGAATATTGAGTTCTTGTTTGTTTGAAAATTGTAATTTATTGTTTCTCCAAGATGACATCAATTTTAATTTCTTAATTTTCATATTAGACTCAAAACCCATTGGGATTCTTCTCTAACTAGTGAAAATGATTAATTGTGTAATGGTGATTATATTAGTATCGATCCACAGAAAAAGGAAGCTCAGCAAGCTGCTAATCTTTGGCTTATATTCAGCTTTTGCAGGCTGAAGTTGTTAGCCTAATGTTGAAAGTTTTCTTTAGTCTAGTCAATTTCTTTTGCAGCATGATTGCTTTACCAAATCATTAGAGCAATTTGAATGGCTGCTAATTTTGGTTATTGGTTTTCATGTTTTGTTTAATATTTGATGTGATACATCTGTGAAAGGATTAGAGAGGGAAAGTGACCATTGTCAATGGTGGAAAAGAGTAGATCTTATTGGAGGTCAAATATAATGTTCTGATATTTAGCCTTGTAACTAGTTGCAAAGCAACCAGCAATATGATTTGCTATTTGCACATAACTTGTTATAGCTAACATTGTAATTTTGCTGCTGCAATTCATGATCCTATCCACTTTTATATTTGAAATCAACCATGACACGAGCATAATCTTTATTGTTAATGCCTTATAATAACCTTAATCTCCACAATAAATATCACTTTCTTTTTCTCCCCATTTTTGACAACACAGTATAGAGTTTAGGTATTGGCAAATTTTGGCTATTAGTTTTGTTACTTTGTCATTGGTTTAACAATTACATTAGTTCTTATGTTTGTTATGTGTTTTGCATTTCATCTGTTTTATTTTGTCCCCTCAATTCGTTTGTTATTTTACTTTAGGAAACACGATATCGTCAAAGGTATCTGGATTTGATGTTGAATTTGGAGGTTCGTCAAATATTCAAGACAAGATCCAAGATAATATCGTATGTTAGGAAATTTCTGGACGACCTTGACTTCTTGGAGGTTAGCCTTTATTTGGTTATTCGTATGTTCATAATCCTTGCCTGTATTGCTTTTCATTGCACGACTATTCTTTTTTAATTTCTTGATACATATATTATAGAGTAGTATTTCATTTACATAAAACTGCCTAAAAGACCTTTATAGCTTGATTTCACTCAGTGGCATACGATTTTTAAGACTTGTATGCATGGATCAAAGATTTTAATATTTTTGTCTGCTTTGGTTTTAAATAACACTAAAACGTGTAGATTTTGTTTGTCTTATCCTCAGGTTGAAACACCCATGATGAATATGATTGCCGGTGGAGCAGCTGCACGCCCATTTGTGACCCATCACAATGAACTGAATATGCGGCTATTTATGCGCATTGCACCTGAACTCTACCTTAAGGAGCTAGTTGTTGGTGGAATTGACCGTGTTTATGAGATAGGGAAGCAGTTTAGAAATGAGGGTATTGATTTGACTCATAACCCTGAGTTCACAACCTGTGAGTTTTATATGGCTTTTGCTGACTACAACGATTTGATGGAACTCACTGAAAAAATGTTGAGTGGTAGGTTTCAAAATTTGAATGCTTCAGAATATTTTTCTTTCAAGTTATTGCTCTATTTATTCTCTCCAACAATGTTTGATTTCCATTTTAACAAATTTTTCTTGTAATAGGAATGGTCAAGGAACTTACGGGTGACTACAAAGTTAAATATCATGCAAATGGGCTTGATAAAGATCCAATTGAGATTGATTTCACACCCCCGTTCAGGTTTGCATTGCTTGTTGATTTATATGTAAGTTTCGGCATCATCAGATATGACTTGGGCGTAGTTTAGCTGATGTTTAACTGTTGCAGAAGGATAGACATGATTGAAGAATTGGAGAAGATGGCTAACTTGAATATACCAAAGGACCTTGCCAGTGATGAAGCGCAGAAATATCTTTTGGCTGCATGTGAGAGATATGAGGTCAAATGTCCTACTCCTCAAACAACAGCTCGATTGTTGGACAAAGTATGATCTCCTTTCATCTAGTTATATCTTTTCTCATTTTCCTTTCTTTTTCTTTTCATACCGCACTAATGGTATCACTTTCTTTATCTGCATTTGTGCACCATTTCCTTCTCCTTCCTGTTCCTCTGTTATCTAAACGCTTTCAGGACAGTTGCAGTACTTTGTGTATGTGAATTTTTGCACTATGATAGACCTTATATCAAAATTACCGTGGTGCATAAACTCTTTACATATTGAGTTTTGTTTTTTTTATGGGTTAAAAATTGGTCGATTTTTACATTGACCAAAACCAAGATAGATTGATGTTAATATTCATGTTTATGCCTGATCTTGCAGTTGGTGGGACACTTTCTAGAAGAAACGTGTGTAAATCCAACCTTTATCATTAACCATCCTGAGATTATGAGTCCTCTTGCAAAGTGGCATAGATCGAAGCCAAGCTTGACTGAACGTTTTGAGTTGTTTATTAACAAGCATGAAGTAATTTTCTCATGTTTTGGATATCTGCTGTTCTTTAAATCCCTGAATGGACTGTCTTTTTTTTTTCCTTCCTTTTTAAAGATTTTATCTTATGGTTAGTTCTTGAACTTCCCAGCTCTGTAATGCATACACCGAATTGAATGATCCTGTGGTACAGCGCCAGCGATTTGCTGAACAGCTCAAGGTATCAGAGAACTCGTATATATATATATATATATAATTCATATCATATTCCATGTGAATTTTATTGAAATTCTGTGTAATCTGTTCTTTCAATTCAGGATCGACAATCCGGTGATGATGAAGCTATGGCTCTAGACGAAAAATTCTGTATGGCTCTCGAGTATGGATTGCCTCCAACTGGTGGATGGGGAATGGGCATTGATCGGCTGGCTATGTTGTTAACTGATTCTCAGAATATCAAGGTATATCCCTTACCTGTCATTTTATCCTGTTTGCATCTCTCCCTCTCTCCATGCAAATGTGTATGTGCCCGTGCATGTGCATACTTTATCATGCGTTTGGGGCACATTACTCGAGATTATTTCTATTAAGATACTAGTTTCTGTCACTAACTTTTTTTTTTTCGCATTTGGGGTGATAGGAGGTACTTCTGTTCCCAGCCATGAAACCTCAGGATGAGCCTCCTGTTAAAGGTACTTCTGTTCCCAGCCATGAACCTCAGGATGAACCTCCTGTTAAAGGTACTTCAATACTTGTACCTGTTTCGGGATTACTTTTGACTACTGATTATAAGCACTAGAATACATTTTTCAAGAGTTTAATAGTCTCCTACACATTCGCCATAAGATATCATGCATACGGCCTCCAATGACGACGGTTTCTTCTCCGTTGCATTTTGCCTGAAGTTTTCTTTTATTTTTCTCGAACAGCTTCCTAGATAGTTCGAGAAGTCTTTCGATTTGAGCTCCATTTCATGCGGAAGTCAATCTTACAAGGGGGACTAGTCCCCTATTCACGATTATTCCATTTTTCCTCCAGCAAGTCACCTTTATTAGGGGCACGTAATTTTACGTTCATGTTGCGTGAAAGCTATTGAAATGCGATGCAGTACAAACCACTTATGTATGAGACATCCGAATCAACTGCTTAATCTGATTTTAGAAAGATGATTATTCGAATCAAACTTTAATTCAATTTATGTTCTTGAATAGGAATATTTGGTATTTTTATTTTCGTACTATTGCTGTCGAGCGATGCAAGACATCTATTGGATTGTTGTTGGAGAAAGTATTAGAATGGATTATAAATATTTTTATGCTTCTTGTAGCCAGATTCCATACTTATTTAGAGTTTGGTAACAATGCGATTTAAAGTGATGTAGCCTTTTGTGGTTCAGTAATGACAATGATAGTGGTTGAAGGTTAAAAACTGAAAATTAATTTTTTTTGGTTCAAAATTGTGTGGTAATTCAATTGTTGAATGCAAAATTGTGATGTTAAATTGTTTTGCGCAAGTTTTAAATTAGTAATCTTATATAAGATATTAATTTTTATATAAATATGTTATGTTTAAATTGAAAAGTTAATGGTGTATAATTTAAGTTAAAATACGCTTCCTTTATTTATTTGTTGTCTTTATTTAGTTTTAGTTATCCTTTTTGTAATTTATTATTGATATATCTTTCAAGTTCACAATTTCTTTTTTTTTTTCTAAGAGTAATAACTTGAGTATTACAATTTGACACGAATATGTGTTTGTAGTTTTAGTTGTTTGGTGGCTACGGGAGATGGTGTAATTTTCATAGGGTCATTTTATATTGTTAAATGATGTTCACTCGCTAAACTACTTGAAAGCGGGATTAGGCCGGGATGTGGATCATAATTAACTTAATATGATACGAATAATAATTTTTGTCATTGTTATAAGTACAGGTAAAACACGGATAACAAGTATGACTTATAGATATAGGTAAGGATATTTTTTTTACCGTTATAAGTACAAGTAAAACACAGCTAACGAGTATGAGCTATAGATACAGATAAGAATATTGTTATATATCACCATTGTCATCTTTCCTCTATATGGAGGTTCAAGCAATGTAAAGTCTTCCACAAGAATTTTGTTCGCTCAACGCTAAGTGATAACAAATCTTTCTGAGTACGCCTTGCTAGTATAAGGAAACAATAATTTGGAAATTAATCAGCACAAGGAAGGAGTCCAAATGGTACAAATCCAAGATTATGGAAAAATGAAATCGAAATGCAAATCTTCCATGAGACAACACCAAATTACCAATGCAAGTCCAAATATCCCAGCAGCATAATGATCCAAAAGAATGAGGTTATATTTGAAGAACCAAAACTAGAAATTATTTAGCACTTCCCTCAAGTCTCAAAGAAAATGTACGCAGGCTTATAAGAACATCTTCTAGCCTCTTCTGTGCATCTGGATCAATTAAGTTGCTTTCACTGTCAAATTTTGCTGGTGCTTCAAATGCATTCAGAAAAAACTCTGGTTTGTTGATGAAATGAAGGTCAAGATAAACTCCGATTTGGCGAAGATGGTACTGCAATCGCCCACCTCCAAAACTTCCTCCGGCGCTTACAATGGCTGCGGCTTTGTCAGCCCAGCAATTCGGAGGTCTAGATGCCCAGTCAGTCTTCAGAGGACCTAGCAGAATGATGATAAAGAAATCAACTGAATTTCCTCTTAATTGACAAATTGGGATTAGTATTAACTAGTTGGCTCATTGAAATGGCAAGCAGTCAAACAATATGAGAAGAAATTACAAAGAGTCATGTATGGGATTTAAATGATGGATCCTGAGTTAAATCCTCACTGCAAATACTGAAACCGAATGAGCTGAGTTGAGCTACCAAGTAAAGACTTCACGTTAGCAGTTCATACATATTGATTAATTCGATAACAACGCTATATAAGGGTGGCGTCAGAAACATTTCCACCTTTAGATTCACCATTATGGCAGCATCATTGGACAAACAAATATCCATCTGCCGAAACTAAAAGCTAGTAACAAAATAATTTCTACCTGAACTTTCTCCAGTTTTTCACTAAATGCTCTTACAGAAGTATCTCAAGAAGAAAACTCAATGCACTAGCACAAATCACAAGATGATGCCTCAGAAACGATGCTATTTCTGCACATTTCCATATTTTAAAACATCTAGAAAAATAATGAACGGCACTGTAATCATGTCAGTTCATCATTCTATTTCAAAATATATACAAGTAAACATCCCTGCTTCATTTGCATCTTCCAGTTAAACAATTAAGCTGCTGGCAACCAAATTTGACAGAGCTTCAGATATATTTTGCATATATCTGAAAATACTAACAAGTTACTCAATTGAAATAATTTCCACCGGGAATCAAACCCTCCACTCGGTAGCTCTAGAGACGACTCAATGCCATTATGCTACAAGCCTCTTGGTTACCAATTCTGCCAAGTTAGCGATAAGGCAGTTGGCATCAGGTTTCCTCGCCTTTTACTTTTCCTCTAGTTTTAACTGCTTACTAACATTATCTTAACTAAGCTTTTAACTTGAGAGAAAAGAACAAAAAAATCATAACCAAGAAGAAAAATACTTGGGAAATTCTCAAAATATTTTACGTAATTTTGAAAGTAAAATGTTGCTTTTACCTACTAAAATTAGCCTGAATTGACGCATAGGAGACTAGTTAATAAATGAATTAAAGAGCATTTACCTGTAACAGAGTAGTTATACTCAGGAGAGGCAAAAAGGACACTATCAAACTCCCGAATCTTCTGGCGAAAAGCCTGAACAACATGAGAAAATGAACCATCTTCACCTTCAAGATCAGTATTCAACATTGGCAATGGTGATATGTCTACGTAGTCAATTTGCATTCCACTCACCTTCTCCTTACTCAACTGGATTGCTGCCACACAATCACAAAATTCCACCAACCCACTTCGTTATTCGTTGCTACAATACAAAATCTTGAGTGGTGACTAAAATCAGGACTATTTAACAGATCGAAATCACTCATATTGTGGAGCAGTGTGAGTGGTGAAATGCCTTGAATATATTGAATCTTACCCAAAGTCTATAAAGAAAAGAAAAACTGTAGGTCTTACCCTAGCGGAGGAGGCCACGGTGGATGGAGCCTTTGCGCAGGGAGCCACATATTGCTGCCACTTTGATCACTGGTGTTGCTGCTGCCTCCATGACTTGTTTCTTTGCTTTGACTTCGGCTTTTTATGTTTTTTTTTGTTGTAATAATTCCACACGATAAATATAATGGGGTTTATGTGGGAATGCGTGGAGGCGACTAACGAGGATTAGGTTCATAAATGATTAAGCTAATTTACATTTTTGCCCTCAACTCTAGTCTAATCTACGAGTTATAGCTAAAATGTTTTTCGGACAAGATATGCAATATATGGAATTCTCAAGATATAGTAGCTGACTAGCTGAGATAGATTCTAATATTTTTTTTCTAGTTGTTTGCCAAAATTTCTGAATAAATTGAAAAGTATATGTTTTCCTTTCAATTTCTGAATAAATTAAATTTATGTATTTTTTATTTTAGTGGATTCCAATTTTTTTAAAAATACTTAAAAAGGTTGGAAAATTTGAAAATTTTTCTATTCTAACATTTCTAATAGTTAACAAATACCATCTGACATATTGTGAATCATGCCTCCAAATGCAAAAAAAAAAAACAATTAATAGGCTTGTCAGATGCAGCAATAAACAAACTTCTATCATCATGAATCATACCTCCAATGCCCACCGTTGAATAATCAGATTGTTCAGCAGGATCTCCATTTAGTTTCACCAACCTTCCACAGGTTTCTTCCATGCCATCTCTTGTAATACGCCATAGTATTCTATTTAAACGATTTGTGGCTGGTGGACTTGTTAAATACTAATTCAGGCTCTTTATATTGTTGATTTCCGGCAATGGATTATCCCTTTGATAAAAAAATAAAAAAGAGCCGAGAATATTATTGTAGTATTATGTAAGGGTTTAAATGAACTATAGTTGTAATAATTTTTCCACACGATCAATGACAGAGTCAATATTTGGTATTGGTGTGGGCTGATCAACTATGGACAAAATAACAGAGCCAAGATTTGGTATTGGTGTGGGTTGATCAACTATGGACATATTTGAAAAAAAAATCAAAATGAGTTAAATAAATAAATAAATACAAATCATGCTACTCTTTTGCTGGTGGTGCGAGATATTTGATATCTTCGAGTCTATATTTTGACCTCGATCCAAAATAGCTTCATTGTCTATTATTGCAAAAACCTCCATCTCAATGAAAACAACCACACTTTCATTAAGCCATTCATCTTTCATATTGTTGCGCAAATCAGTCTTGACAACATTCATCGTAGAAAATATTCTCTCAATGGATGCGATCATAACTGGTAAGAGTAATGCTAATTCTATCAAACAACAGACTAGTGGGAAAACTCTATCTTTCAAAGTTTTCTTCATTTTCTTTGCAAGATTTCCTAAGTCTTCAATACTAGAGAGCCATTTATCATTTCTCACATCATTCATAAAATTTTCAAGCTGTTTGTGGAATATGCAATTGATTAGAAAAAGAGAAGTCTTCCAAATAAAGACAGGCAAGATAAACAAGTTTTCCAATATTGAAGTTAGAAAATTAATTTTTTAGATCAAGGCATGAAATGAATTAACTAAATATGTGCTTGTTTTAGAGAAATCATTCCTCATCTCCTGTGCAATTAAATCAACAACCAAATATTGAAATAAACAAAATTTAAAATAATGGGATTTATCAAATAATTAATAAACTTAATGAAAATTAAGAAAAAAAATATTAATAATACCTCACAAAGTCATTGTTTTCTCATCTCGCTTCACACAAGTGCATTTTGAGATAATATCCTCCATATTAATAACTGAAATTGAATTGGTTCTACAAAAAATCTCAACTTCTTTCAAAAAAACCATCCCAACTAGATTCTCTTAGTTCTTCCAAGCCATCATTCACAACCCCTATTTGAATAAGAGTATTTAAAATATTTGATCATTTTCTTATAAAACCATTAACAAATCATCAAAAACATAACAAAGACAAATTTAGAGCTCTTCGTCTTTTGCAACAAACCTCTACTCAATCCTTTTGCAGATGGATCATTGCCTACACCAAAGATGTTTTCAAGAACTTCTATCGCTGCAGACCACATTTTCTATTAGGCGAAGTATGGTTGTTAAGTGAGATCCTCATCAAATATTACCTTGTCTAGTTAATTTAGTTTCTTGATTTTGCCTTTACCAAAAATAATCTCTCCTTTCTCAAGTCATTTGACTTTTATATCATGTTCTATTTATTAAAGTTTATCCACCCTTTTGTAAGAAGATCTACACGTATCCACAGTTATATCAAGATAATTGAAAAATTACTAATATATGATTTATCTTTGCAAAAAAACAACCAGTACCAATTGGAGTTGATGGGCAAAACAATGGACATACCTTGCATAAGGATTATCCTTGAATATAAGTGTCTTCAAACCATTGAATTCACCTTGCATATTTGAAGCACCATCATATCCTTGACCTCTCAATATTGACATAGATAACCCATTTTGGAAAATAAAGAATCCATAACCTCCTTCGAAAAAATTGCCGAAGTATCCGTCACATGAAGTATAGCTAAAAACATTCTATTACCTCTCCACGCTTGTTCAAATATCTGCAAACAACTGCCATTTGTTCCTTAATCGAGTAATCACAGGTTTCATCAACCAAAAGAAAGAATAATTATCTCCATATAAGGTAATATAACAAGAGTGGTCTTAATTGTACAACAATGAACCGTTTTCTTTTGAATTGGCAGGGAAGTAATTTGATTGTTACCCAAAGCATTCTTCCCAACAACCTCACCAGCCTCTTCACTCCATTTGTTGTATCATTGTAACAATTCTAGAAAATCTACCTCATTCAAAGCAGCAAATGGATTCATCAAATCCTTTAAAAGGCATCAAAAGATAGCGAATCACATCCAAAATTGCAATCAAACGAGTGCGATAACAAATCCAACAATCAATAAAGCCCCAAATTCATAAACACAAACCCTAAGTCCCAATTACAAAAAAAAAACACATCTCAATTTCAAATGTGAAAAAAATAGAATGCAAAATACTTTCACTTACTAACGATGGCAATGACGAACAACTACGACTGGCGGCGATGGTAGGGCTGCTTATGGGTCTTGGTGATTCTTAAACCGAACCGAATATCTAGACCGAAATGAATCGGAACTGAAAAAATTGTTGACTTTTGACTTTATTCCAATTGAACCATCCCAAAATTTTTATTTGGGATGATTCTAGATCTTAAGCAATACTTATACCGAGAACCGTCCCAAATTGAAGAACCAAAACGAGTACCAAAAAGTTTATTTACATACATTCATATGTATATACATACATACAATACTCTGTTATCATAATCAAATTTTTTTATTCTACTTTGTTTTATGATAAAAAAACCTCATATTTATATAAATTCAATAATAATATCATACACTATGTGTCCTATATGCTAATCTAATAAATTATTTGGATTAAACTACTTGTAACCCATTTACTATTTGTAATTTAACTTTAACAACTTAATAAGTTCAAGTAAACCAAGTGAATGTAGTTAAAGACTTGAAGTAATACCTATAAACTATACACTAAACCTTGTATCCTAAATCTTATACAATAAATCCCAACCCCTAATTTGAAATTAATATTGTTAACCACTTTAATCTTTCAATTAATATTCTAAGTATAATAATACAACTAATATATAAAAATAATTAATATTGTAAACTATATTTTATTTTATATATATTTTAATTTTTGTTCATTTAAAAAATATTATACATATTATTAATTTATTAAATATGGTATCAAAACTACGTAGTTTTATCCAAAACTATATAACTTTGTCTTATAAGCAAAAAAAAAAAAACCAAATCACTCCACTCAAAACCTACAACATAGTCTACAAGGTAAACCACGGTTCGAAACCATCGGTTTTAGTTTATGAACCTGCGGTTTTGGTTCAATAAAACAATTGGACCAAAATCAGACCACCTAGAATTAGTTTTAGACTGTTCGATTTTGATTTGGTTTGATTCCAGTTTGTCTGGTTTAGTTCACCATTTCGGTTTGACGGTTCATATGGTTCAACCAAATTTTCTAAAGCATAAATTAATAAAATAATGTTGCCATTGATTTTGATCTCGAGTTTGGTTCAATTTTGATTTTTATATAGATTTTGTTTACTTAATTTTAAATTAAAAAATACAAATAAAAATTTTAAAAAGTATAAGTAATAATTTAATTAAAAAATAATTAATACAAGTAAATAATTTTTAAAAATGAAAATAAAAGGAAAAAAGTTTAAAACCGGTTGTTTTTTCTTTAAACCAGCGGTTAACCGACGGTTGAATCGGTCGGTTCGAACCGCCGGAACCGTTCACATTTGGCACAAACCGGAAAAAAAAAACCCACTCAGAGTGACTTAGTTCTCCTCTCTCCCTCACACACACACCTCACAAGTCACAAACCGTCGTTCTCTGCCCAAAAACAAACCCACTCACCAGACACCATCTCCGCCGCCGCTCTTCACCATCTGCTACAAGCCACGAACCGACTCACAAATCTTTCAGTTCTCCACTCTCTCTCAAATACGCAGTCACGACTCTCAACTCAAAAACCCACCTGCTCGCATCCATCTTCGCCTCCGATCTTCACCATCTGTCGCTCTCAACTCTCCATTTTCTTTTTGCTAAGAAACACTGCCGCGCCTTGTTCGCCGCCGGCCACCCCACTTCTCGTCGGCGACTGTCATGGCAAAAGTATGTGGTTTACTTATCTTTCATTTTTTCTGTTTTGGGTCTTTTTTGTCTATAGAAAAAGCTTGTTTTTGAGGTTTTAGTTAGAGAAACATTGTAAGTAAGTGGGCTTTATTTCTTGGCAAAAATAATGACAAAAACGAGTTAATTTGTTGCAAATTAGCTCTAAATAATTTAAAGAATGGCCAGTTTATGAAAATTAGATTACCAAATAATTTGGATGCTCCTCTTTTACAATTGCTAGCCCATAAACTTTTGGCAAGAAATCATATCAGTGCATAATAGCTGAAAAATCTCAATTTTGGCTACAGAGATCGAATCAAATTTGTTGTCTAAAATTTTTGTTGTTTCCAGAATATTCATATAACTTGGGTTTTTTGTTGTATAATTTCGTTGATGTGGCAGAGTAAAAGATTGTGGATTGTTATGCTGTATAGTTTTGAAAGGTTGGATCGAATATAGCAAGTAAAATGTATTATTTTGTTGATGTGGCAGAGTAAAAGATTGTGGGTTGTTGTTGCCATTGATTTAGTTATATTGTATTTTTTTATGAACAATGAATGACCATTAAGCAAATTTTTGTGATTAACGACCAGTAAAAGTAAATTGTTATACTGGATGTTTTCAAATGTATTATAACAGTGCAAGGCAGCAAGGGTTTAATCAGTTCAATTTTTTTTAATTCTGTATTGATAAATTCAAATTCAAGAGTATGGTCTTGAAACAAATGGACAACTAATGTTGTATTTGTTGCTTAATTAGTTTTCTTAGATATTTATCTAAATTACGGAAATTAATTATATATATATATATATATATATATATAAAATATTTTTTAAATTTCTGCTGTTGAACAGGAGTCTCTGCTTCATTCATTGATATATCTTCTAAAATTCTTTGTTGGTTTATTTGAGGACAAAAAACTAGGGCATGTAGTTTCTTCATGAAGTTGCAAACAGTAAAATAATGTTTTCATTTTAATTTTTTTATTACCATTTCTTATATTCTGTTCTGGTGGCAATCTACAGCCAACTTCACATTTAATTTATTTTAATTATTTTTATATTTTCTTTCTTTTCACAAGTGAATGTTTTCAATAGAAGGAGTACTTGGAAAGTATGAAGGCTAAATTTCTTCTAATTGTTAGCTTTTGATATCCTTGAGAGCTTAATTCTTGTTTTCAGGTGGAGAATATTGGATTGTGCCGGTTCTTATTGTTGATGTTAAGCAGCTACAAAATTGAATAAACATTTACAGTGGCAATATTTGAGATTGAGAGATTACTAGTTGGTATCTTTCAAAAGCTTAATCTGGTATTGATGAATATTTGTTCTCACCTGAAAACATATTTATCGAAGTCGAGTTTTGGTCAAAGCTTCATTATTTATCGGAAAAAGCATCTGTTTAGAGTAGATTATTCAACTTTATCTGCATTAGAGTTGGAAGACGATGGGCTTGATTGTAGTTGCATGAGTGAAAGTGGCTTAGTTGATAAGATTAACATTCCAAGGAGGCATGGGAATCGAGGAAAGAATGGGTTATTTCCAGTTGTGCTGAGATTGGTTAAAACATTGAATTGGGAGTATTCTAGAAAAACAAAATTCTCTAAAGCTGCCAGATTCCATGGGCTGTGTTATTCTATTGATGCATTCAAAATCATGGTTCACGTTTTTGCAATGGTGGGCCTGCAAATGGAAGTGCATTTTTTGTTGAGGGATATTGTGTCTTATTATAAGAAAAATAATTTGGATACTTTCGAGTTGTTTCCATTTTTGCTAGATTCATCTAAGCGTGTAGAGAGATCAGCTGTTGTATTTGATGTGCTTATGAAGGTCTTTGCGGAGAATAAGATGCTTGAAAATGCAGCAGATGTATTTTTGCAGGCCAAGAATGTTGGCCTTTTACCAAATATTTGTTCCTGCAATTTTTTGCTAAAGTGTTGTATGGAAGCCAATAAAGTGGAATGTGTAAGAAGTTTGTTCGAAGAACTGAGGAATTTCGGGCCATCACCAAATGTGTACACTTATACAATTA
>CAODLS010209131.1:0-19620 GCA_948243855.1 Flueggea neowawraea | reverse complement strand
CCAACCAAACCCACTAATAATTTTTCATCCACCCACAAAACTCAAATCATTTCACAAAAATAAACCAAGCCAACTCACTAAACCAAACCGGTCAAACCAGTGAATCAAACCAGCGAACCAAACCGAAATTCACCTTTCTTTTGTTTTTTTGTTTTTTGTTTTCATCAAATGCCATTAAGACCAAGAACTTTAATTCACTCCAAAATATTCATGTCCTATCATCTAAATCAAGTCTCCAATTATCTAAATACACAAACTTTAATCATCAATAAATCGAAAACCAGATCGAATTTAAACGAGGTGTTACAAATGTTATGATAAGCTCAGCTATCAGGGTTACCGATAGTCATGTGTTTTGATCCAATACATGATTTGATATCATTTGTGGCGGAGTCCACAATCATCACTGTTATTGTTACTGTTATTGATATTGGTCCCCTATCATCGATATTATATTATTGTTACTGACATTATTGCAAACGTTTTTTAAATGGTTTTTGATAGCTATTACCTAAATAGCGCATGTGTATTTATACATGAATTTTTTGATACACTTCTCTAAAGTATTTCGATAAGTTTTTCTCGGAATATATATTTTGAAAAATATTATGACTTGGAATCAGTTTTGGGAAAATAGATATGAATTTTGCTAATGTTGTTGAAAAGGAAATATTTTGGGCTATTACATATCCTTAAAACTAAATATTTTATTTGAAATAAATATTTAACAAATCTGTATAACTATTCGTTGTCTGCTTTGTTTGCGAAGCATTTCAAAGCGAATTTCAAGAAGTATTGTTCTAAGTATAGCGTGTATACGTATGTACACTTATATCTGCATGTGACGTTTTCGAACCTTTTTCAAAACAGTCTTTGTGAGGCAAGTACCGGTGATCTGGAGTGTCGTTTCCTTTCTGTCTATGTTCATGTACTCGTTATTGCAGGTGATTTTGGTTGATTGCGACTTATCAGCACTCAACACCTGGTGAGGCATTCTGCAGTTGCAGTCAGTGCCCTTTTGTTCGGGCTCAGTTATTTATTTTGTTAGTGGCTCTAAACCGGTTAGATTGTAGGTATATGTTTTGGAAACTTATTTGGTATTTAATCAAGATTTATTATTTATCAAATATATTGTTATTATTGTTTAAACTTATGTTTCAAACAATATTTGGATTTCTACTTACTACTTATCAAAAATGATTTCGGTATCATTTTCAATATTATGGTTTGGTTATGTTTTTTAGGCTTGTGCGAGATGGGTCAGGCTTTCACAGACGGTCCGTCTCATACACCGGTCACGGGCCCGCTATGGGTCATGAAATAATCGTTTCGTTTTTCCATTTTTATGATGCTTTCATAAATTTGAAGCGAAACGACACATCGTGTAGTTTTGCTTTGAGAAATTCAAGTACTGCCGCAATTAGCTTAGTTAATTCTTGATAAAACTGAAAAATTTGAGGCTTGAATTAGTTGCAGACTTGTCATGATGCTTTCATGAATTCGATTCCAAATGATATACCGTGTAGTTTTGCTTTGTGAAACTCAGTTAGTAATTATTGCTGCCAATTAGTAATTAATTTCTGAATAAAATTGAAAAATCTGAGGCTTGCAGTAGTTGCAGCTCTGACTTGTCCAAGGGGAGAGAGATGATCACGCTACAGAGAGAATGCAATGCACGTCGGATTGGTATGTCAAACGATGAATTGATTGTGTGATCTTTGGTGTTTGCATCTTCTTTGGTGATTCGGTGTTGTATTTTCAGATGTGTTATTGAGAGTACTAGTTATTGTTCAGCTACTAATACAAGAGAACAAACACGGGTCGAAGAGAGACATATATTACATGCATCCACCTATGTTCTCAGGTGAACCAAAGTTTTTCACATTTTTGAACAGAAGTCTGTTTGTTGCTGTAAAATTTATGTTATGAGATGAGATTGTGATTTAAACAACAATTCAGCTCACTTTAGTCCAATTTGATTAGCTATGCAACTGTATTTTTTGGTTTTTAATGTTTTGTTGAAAGCAGAACAGTCTGTTGTAGATCGTGAAATCAATGATATATGCATCCTTTTACATTATAATATTGTGATTTGTATAATTTTGTATGTCGAGATGTTGTCTTTGTAGTAGCATTAGAAACTAACCCAAATTTTATCATTTGTTAATTTTTAATGAGTTCAATTCGAGCTTACAGTTAAACGAGCTCTAGCTTTGTGCTTTATCGAGCTTATACAAGCTTCCATTAAATGAGCCTGATAGAGCCGAGCTCGAGTAATTGTGTAACGAGTCTTATCGAACCGAGCTCGAGTATTCAATAAACAAGTTTTAAACAAGCCGAGCTCGAGCAGCTCGCGAGCCTCCAAAACCTTAATGAGCCAAGCCTGAACATAAATAAAAGCTCGAGTCGAGCTCGAGCTTGAATATTGTAGAGTTGAGCCGAGCCTGAACACCTCAAAGCTCGGCTTGATTCTAGCCCTGCTTCCTAGTGGCATCTCCAATCAATTTTTTAGAAAAGTATATAGCCTTACCACTAATTCTACACCCTTCTCTACCCTTTAATGCAAGCATACGCCCAGCTTACAAGTGGGATTATGGATACCTTTACCTATTGCCTAATCTTGGGTTCTTTGATTTCAGTATATTAGATAATAATAAGGTGCGGTATTTCTTTATTAAAATTTATAATTTTATAATTAATAATTAATTAATAATTTCTAATACATATTAGAATTTTTTACAACTTTAATAAAAGAAAGTTACATATTGATAAAGAATGTTGCATCTTAATAAAGAAGAATGACAAGAATTCCTCTTCAAGTATTTATGTAGATGAATAGTAGTGGCCATATATATACATTCGTTGGATGTGCAAAAATTAACACTCTATTCAACGTGAATTTGAGGGAGTGTGATGGGGATGAGATGATCCAATACAACTCTCCCATAACAAAAACATGCCGAAGTGAAAGGAAGTATGAAGAGAGAGAGAGAGAGAGAGAGGGAGAGAGAGAAGTGTCAAATATGTTTAGACCTTAAAATGAAAATAGGCAATGGCATGCATAGCACGTGATTACATTAACCCAATGAGATAGATGAACATGAAAAGCACAATACCCCACTTCACTTTCTAAACCCACACCTCATGCTTAATGTGAAATATCAAACCAAACAATCCATGACGTGGTAGACAACCAGATCCAATCCTCCTCATCACACCCATCAATCCTATCCTATTGTCATTGTCACAAAATCAATTACATTATTTATATTTAATTTAAATAAAAAGAAAAAAATTTGTTGTCTTAAACAATAATGAAGTTGAATGGTCGTCAAATCTTCAAAATGAATCCTGCTAAAATAATGACAATCAGAAGTCGATGGTTAATCTACTGATGTCACTCCAACGCTCAAATTAGTGGAATATTTCTAAGAGAGTTTTGACAGAATTTTTGTAGTAATGGGCAAATGAAGCGTACCTGAGCAAATGTGGAAGTGTTTATTTATAGGAGACATGAGGAAGCGAATGTAACTTCCAAGAGAGATTTTCACGTGATTCAAGTTATTAACATATGATTTCCTAGTATCTTCTTTGATTCCCTTATTCTGTTGATGTTTGAATGAGTCTTGATGAGTGAATTTAAATGTGCATTTTTCCTTCTTCAGAATATTGAGTTTCTGGAATGTGGGCTTGTTGCACCTTGGGCTTCTGTCTTGCGGGTCTTATTGGGCTTAATGGATTCGATCCTTGATATATCAATGGCTCTCCACTCCTATATTTGAGTTTCTCAAATGTAGGAGTAATTTTTTGACCATAAATAAATTCTAATATTTTGTAAAGTTTTGCAATTGCCGGATTGTAGTACGGATAAGGACCTTTGTTGGTAATCTCTAAGTTGTGTGGAGTATTTCTCCAAGCTTTATAAAATTGAGGGACTTGTGACATAATTTTGTAAATTGAATTTGATCTATCTGAACTGTCTCCCACGCCATTGCTCTGGTTCTTTGGTCTTATCTCTCAGCCATTAAATTCTGATGGGATTCTTATAATCGATATACACTTATCCACTTATTCCTTGACTTGTGCCGCCACCTTTAATATGCGCATATATTTCTCATTCATTTTGTAACCCTAGCATATTTCTTCAATTCTTCCAGATTTTCACCCATTCTTCACCTGCTGTCTCTCTTGCTTTTGTGCTTTTTGCTTTCTTCTTTCTGTAAGACAACACAAGGTGAATTTGTTTTTTCTTTTTTCTCCTCGTACGTTTTGCCTTGCATGTGAGATCATGCAGCTTACTCCTCTTTTCAGGTTTCTTGCGAGAGATAATCAAGTATTTGAGTAAGCCTGCTTATTGCTATCTCAACCACACCAAAAGGGACTAAAAAGGTTATTTTTCTTTTTGTTCTCTTATCTACCTATTATATATATATATATATTGGTTTTGGTTGTTACTCTTGTCAGACATTGTGATGGTGATGCTCTGTTAAATATCATGATTGTTGTATCTGCCACGAGAAAGAATGCTTTTGAATTGGGAGGAGCCACGAATCTCATAGGTTCAATTATAGTAGTTGTAGCGTATAACGTGGCTCAGATGGTCAACGCGTTTGGTGTTGCTTGTAGAGGCGCTTGGTTCAAATCCTCAGAACAGCAAATATTTGTATTTTTTTTGTTGGACAGGTCTTCTACGCAGATCAACATTTCCAAGCCCTTGGTCCAGATCAGTCCATGCCCCAGACCAAGCCTTTTAGGCCCCCGACCCAGATCAATCCCTTGAGCCCGCGATCCAAGTCCTTGGTCCAGATCAGTCCACGCCCCAGACCAAGGCTTTTAGGCCCACGACCATGATCAGTTCCTTGAGTCCGTGATCTGTGATTGGTTGGCATTCCGCGCCTACTGATAATGCCATGAAACCCATCACATTGGATCACTCCTCATACTCGTCCAAATCGTGTCGCATGTCGATTTCAATAGTGTCAGATGAGGGCTTATTAGTCCAATCGTGGAAGTTGTAGCATAAGAACAAAACCAAAAGGAGTCCCTCAGATGATGCCATGTGTCGCCTATTCAACCGCGAGATCTGAATGCACCGAATAGACCTTGAGTCACATTGCACCGAAACTAAGGGTGTAAACGAGCTAAGCTACTCGCGAGCAGTTCTGAGCTCGGCTCGAGAAAAGCTCGTTCGAGCTCGACTCGTTAATAAATGAGATTGCTCGCGAACAAAAAATCAAGCTCGTTTAATAAACGAGTCGAGCTTGAACATGTCGAAACTCGGCTCGAAAAGCTCATGATTGTTAATGTGTTCGTAAACAGGCTCGCGAACAAGGTCGTCAACAGGCTCGCGAACAAGGTCGTCAACATGCTCAACTATGTAGCTCGTGAACGAGCTCGAATATGTGGCTCGAATATATAGCTCGTGAACAAGCTCGTTTACGTGTTCATGAACATACTCGATTAAGGCTCGTATAGAAGCTCGCATTGAGGCTCATTTATATATCTTTTATTATACTTTTATATTATTAATATGTAATGTAACATGAACAATTTTTATTTGTTATGTTGATATGTAAGTAATTCCAAATTTTATAATTTAACAATTTGTTTAGCACATACAATTTGACAAATTCAAATAGTGAAAAAATTATTCACTAATATAGTTCTTATGAATTGCAATAAAAAAAATTAGTACAATATAATTAAGAGCCAATTTTTAAACTATTTGGACTTACAATATAATTTAGATTCATATATAATATAATTATTTTTTTGATCATATAATTTTGGACTTGCAAAAAAATTATATTTTAGTTCATATATAATATAAATTGTAAAATATTTTCATGTTAATACGTAGGAACGCCAAGTCATTTATATAGGTGTGTAAAACTTGAAATTACTTTCATATAATACTAACATTTAGTGTATGTTAAGATGTACAAAACATAAAACTTAGTTGTGTAAAGGTTATATATTCTTATTCTACTTTTAAATCTTTAACATGTGACATGAATAGTTTTTATTCGTTATGTTAAAATATATGTAAGTAATTTTAAGTTTAATAATTTAACAATTTATTTAGGGGAAAATAACATGTTTATAACAAAATATATGATTTTTTTCAGAAGGTCTACGCAAGTGTATAATATGAAACACCTAAAATTCATGTTGTGTACTATTTACATGTTTGTGGTAGTTTTGAAATGTTTTTAAAACAGTCTTTGTGAGACATGTATGAGGCGATTTGAAGTATTATTCCTTACTAGGCCTTGACCCCCTTTGTTTCTCTGTTTACATGATTCCTATTGGACAGGTTCACAGATTTTGGCTTTGGCAACTATTCAAAATCCAAATACCAATGATGCATCTTTTGGTTAATGATGTTTTTTTGTCCGGGCTCATCTTTTAAATTGTTAGAGCTCCTCATCGGGATGTAGTTGGGTTATCAGGTTGCTACTTTGACTTTTGAGTTATGTTCCGCTGATTTCAGCATTTATAACCTTTTGATATATTTATTTATATATATTTGATTTCTTATAAAGTTGTATATGCTTTATTATGTTTTCCTATATTAAACGTTTTAACAAATGTTTTATTAATCCAATTGGTCAAGTAGTATGTTATGATCTCTGAAACTTGTGCGAGATGGGTCGGGCTCACACAGACGGTTCACCTCATACGCTGGTCACAAACTTGCAATAGGTCGTAACATAATGTGTCAATTTTATATATTATATTGTAAATACATATGATATGCCTTTAATAAACCATACATAAACTATAAATAAATTATAAATAAATTATATATATGTATTATATTTAAAGAGACCATAGAGTCGAGCGGGGTCACGGGACCATGTCGGATTCCCTTAGGTCCGCCTCTGTACTTATGTGACATGTCTCATGACTTAACTAATCGCTTCGTGCTTTGTCAAATAATAACACATTGAACAATTTTCTAATATAAATAAGAATTAAATTTACTTTGAAATTAGTGTTTGTGAATGATAAATTGAACAATGTATTAAAATTGAATTACAATTTAATAAATTTGATAAATTATACAATAAAAATAAAAAATATTAATTAACACATTTTTTAAAAATTATAATATAAATAAATTATATGCAGTATATATCGTTGATAAACATGTATACCTTCGGATAATTAAAATTCTAACAATTTTCCTTTTTTATGCTTTTGGTTATGGAAAGTTGAAACTGCTTTTTCTTGCCAATTTGTTTAGGATTTGAAGGAGAAGCCGAGGAATTGTGGATAGTTGGTGTTTCCATCCACTTTCGAGACATGGTCACGCCATCGTATTTATTATTTACATGTTTGTCCAATATCAATTAAAATCAAATTCGCAGTTTTTGTTATTTTCTTCGTCCGGGTCCATCTTCACTATTATTTGTACTGCGAAGTCTCCAAAATATTATGAGAAATTATTGCCTGGTTTAGTGTATGCCTCATCTATATACTAAATTAATTGACAATTGTCAGTTTGTACCGGCACAGAATACTACACAAATTCACATGTCAATTATCAATTGGTTTGGTACATGAGTGAGAATATATACCAAATCTAGACAATAATTTTCTAAGTATTATTATTATTTTCGTGACATAAAGTTAATATTTATTAATTTTCATTTGCATTATTTTTTTTATTTCTAATTTAAAAGGAAACTCGTATACACTGCAATGAAAATACATATATATTTGATCATTTCATATGACCTAAGTTAAGTTAAATAGTCGTAATTTTCATGTTCTATCTTGAAATTAGAAGTGATTCCACCATCAGAAAACACTTTATGAGATGAAGTAAAATTCAGTTTTGAGATGATATTATAGTTACTTGTTGCAATTAATATTGAGCCTCTTTTCTAGTGTCGAATGGAGCTCTTTCACCTTATTTACTCGCCCCAACTTTTAAATCTAACTTCACTCTGTACATTTTTTTGTTCAGTTCCCAACTTGAGATGGGTAATAAAGCATGAAAAAGTTTTCCATATTGTTCAAGAGCAAAAAAAGAAAAAAACTAGTGATAATCTTTTTTATAAGGTACTTTCTTAGTTAACTTAAGTTATACATAACTTACTCCAAATTTACAAGGTTTCTTCTACTCATATTTTAAATTTTTCGAGTGTTAAACTTATCCTCTAAATTTGTTTAAACTGTCTCAACTATCCCCTGAACTCACTTAAACTGTCTCAATTATCTCTCTAAACTTGATTAAACTGGACAATTTATAAACTTTTATTAATTTGTTACGGGTTCATTATGAGACTTTTTTTATTCTTTTTTACCTTCTACATTTAGGAGTAATAATTTGAAGATAAATTGAAGAATTTTGATATTCAAATACATTGAAAAAATTCTTAATTGAGAGAATTTTAATAAGTTCAGAGATAAATTAAACATTTAAAAAATTTAAAGTGAAAATAAAATACAAATTTAAAAGATAAATTATATGTTAAACCTTTAATTTATTAAATCACTGTATATTACTTTTTTATAGATATTACTTATAATATTTGAATTCAGACACTCACATATAAATTTTTATTTATTTATCAGTTAAATTATCCTCACAAATAAATCACCGTGCATTCGGCAAAAAAAAATCATCGTGTATTCTAAAATTCATGCACGAATAATATATTATTATTTTCTTTTTCTTACAGAAACCGGCACGCAAAATCTGAGGAAATAAATACACAAAGCCACAAATAGCATACAAGCCTAACTCAATCAATGGTTGATGTTAAATAGTTGATGGGAACCATAGTGTACGTCCAGGAAAAGAAAAGAATAATATATTATAAGGTAATGAAGCCAACTTGTCATCTGTATAAGCATGGAGTTTCTTTTTTTTTTTTCCCGAAAAAAAGGAGAGAGGGGACTATCGTTAAATGCCATATTTTTACTGTATATTATCATATAAGTTTAAATTAAAAGGTACTATTTCTGCTAAGAAATATTTTTGTAAGTCATAATTAATACCCGACAGTAAATTTGGGTCTGTGCAATAGTGTGACAACTGTAGCACCTCACCGATGACAGGTTGATCGGACCTGAATAATCCAGCTCTATGAAACAAAGGCCCGAGTGACAATCGAATAAATCCTGATTTACGCCGCTCCCACGTCTCGAACTCGCGCATCAAACTGAATTCAGCGTATCCCATTCCGCTCCCATGTTCAACATGGAGTTTCTGTCCATCACATGGAGGGACAGAAATAGGCCACTTAATTTTGTCCCATTTAGCTACCTTAAGATTCAAATTTGTCGGTGCGGATAATTAATTCACATATTTCAATATGGATTTTCAGTTTTTTAAGGTTCACATATCATCAATTCTTGAAACAAAATGTACCATCAATTGAAATTATTGTTGTTTGCAAAGAAATTAACACTGTTGTGACAAATATTGTTCACAGATCTAAAAAGGTAATTTTACGGTACATTTGGAAAAAAAAATTAACTGAAGTTAGATTTCATTAATATAAACACTTAGTACAAAGAGTCATTAAGGACATTGAATTGTATGAAGCCGAATCCAAAGGCCATGCCAAGTTAACGGCAATAAAAGCCGAGTTATCTGCAACAACAATGGCAAATTGAACAATACAATAGATTAAAATATTACAACAATAATAATCTAGCATCAATCTAGAAATTAAAAGATTGGATCTTGAGCTAGATTTGGACAGAACCTCACGCGGGCGTTCATGGAACCGTCGATCAGCAGATCTGGACGAACCTCTTGTGACCGACAACCACACGCCACACCACAGAAGCTGCCGTCCACCACCATCCGAGACCAACAAAGAAGCCCACCTAAAAGGGGCACAAAACTGGACAAGAGCTCGACAACAGCATGGACACCCGCCATGAGACCAAAGGGATGAACCCTAACAACAAGTAGATCTAACTCAAAACAAGTAGATCTACAATTATTAACCGGAAACAAAAGTAGCAGAGGAGAGAAGGGGCGAAGGAGGAGGAGAGGGGCAAGGAAGAGGCGGAAGGGAGGAGAGAGGAGAGGAGAAGGAGGAGAGGGGGAGGGAACAAAAAGATGGGTGGAGGAGGGGGAGGTTGAAGATGAAGGATGCGTGAAAGTTTTGAAGAGAGAGGTGAGAGCTTCACTTTTTAGAGAGAGAGAGACCCATCTTTCTATACATTTGGAAACTGGTAAGAATAATAATAGCATATTTAATTTTTTTATTATAAAAAATAATATTTTAAAATTTAACTTTTAACTCATTTTTTACATGTAATTAGTTAAGATGACTTTTTTTTTAGTTATCTTTGATAAAATTTACACTTCTCGATATGTTTTATTTTTTTATCCACTTTTTTTAATTATTTATCTACAAAATAAAGAGTTGGGAGGAATTTATATTTTTAATCTATATAAAAACTTACACCTAGTGTAAAGTATAGCATTGGAAGAGATTTATATTTTTAATCTATATAATATATCATGCTTTCTATTTTTATCAAAATTGTCTCTAGAAATAGAAAAAAAACTATTGGAGATGGTCTAAGGGCTGGTTAACTATTATTCAAGTAAAATTCATTGATTTTTGGCACTATTCCATAATCTTATAGGAGGTTAAAAGTCTAAGATAGAGGTAAACATTAGTTTTAAAGGTTAAAGCACATCCTAAATTTTCTTGGGGGTAAGCTAACATTTTCTTTTATCAAGAACTTAACAATTCATCCCTTGTCAATGTGTTTATTTTGATATGTTAACTGGTATATTATATATTAAGCAATATTTAACATGTATTTTATTAATGAAGGAATAACTAACAAAGGAAATATACATTGTTTCGACAGATGGAAAAACTTAAGGATGCAATAATATTGGTGGGATCAAAATTCAACATCTGCCACTTCCACCAGTTTCATACAATCCTAGAAAAATTATGTCCAAAATTCACCTGCAAATTATTGTAAATCTTCAACATCATCGTACCAAGTAATTACTATTATCCACCACCAGTACATACGCGGAACTGCTGCGAAGTGAACATCGACTGCCATGGAAAAAAGAGCTTTTTGGGCGAATTCCCACCAATCCAGTTACTTCAAATTATGCGGCCTTTTTCCCACCCTCGTGACCAACTACACCATCGAGAAAAGTGACGTCTACGATTATAATTTAATCAAAAAATGCGTCTAGGAGCAGGTGCTCTTTGTAAGTACATAAATTTTGCATATCACGATTTATGCTCCAAAACATAAACAGTTCGTAAACTGACTTGAATGCAAAGCAATAAAATTAAATTATATTTAAAATACTAAGTAAAGGCTCATTCTAATCTTTTTTATGAAAAAAAGGCTTCGAGTTCCAAGAGCACCTACAAAATACTTGCAACACCTTACCTAAAAAAACGAGTGGAAGCTCAAAGTTGTAACTTAGTAGATACAAAAAGTTGTCTTGCTTTGCTCGATCAATCCCTTAGGGTTCATTCTAATGCTTTCCTTTCACAAAGCTCAGGAAGTTTTGATAACAAAGTTGTGGAAAGGCTAGTAACTCCAAAAGTTTAGAGGAAATTAAAAAGAAAAAACCTAGAAAACAAAACTTGAAATCCAAGCCATGGAACCAGGCAATTAATATTAATAATGTTAGATTAAAGTAGACATGGAGCGTGAAGATTTGTAATTTGCTTGATCAGGAGTCCAAGTGTTTTTTGAGATATATTTGTACTAATCGTTCCTCTAAATGATTACATGCTTTGTCCACTTCCATAACCTAGTAGTTCATTTAAGAAAATGCGAAAATCATTCACGTGTCGACAAGTGACATGAATGATAATCGATTTTGTGAATTCAGCTGAGTCAGATGTGGCTTTATCTCACTACTTAATAATATCTCAATCTATTTATCTAGAGTGAAGAGATATTCCTTTGGATTTAATAGTTTTTAAAAACAAAAATAGTCGTCAGAGTCAAATGTTATCAAAATATTATTAAATCAACATCATACTAAAGCAAAGAGAATCAAGCTTTGTTTATTTGATTTATAAATGAATGAATAAATTAATCTACAGATGGGGACAAAAATCTTCTTTGGATTGTAGGCGTTAATCGTGCATTATATTAAGGAATCTGTCTTGAATTTTTCACTTATGGACAGGACGTGCACATAAACATAATTTCATTACCAAATGTTTTTCCTCGGACAGCTACTCCAAAAGTAGTTTTTTTTTTCCTTTCTTTCGAACGAAAAAAAAGTTTGGACCGTCTTAAAGCTTTACAAACATGGTTTAGGTTCTTTTAATGATGTTGTCACTAACGACTGATGAGTAGAACGCGCGGTGAGGTCTGAAAATGAGATGATATCCAAGAGCCAGCATTAGCATCCAAGGCCAATTTCTTTTTTTTTTTAAAAAAAGAAAAAAAATCTACAAATTTATGAGGACAATATGAATGCATGATGGTTTGCATATATTGAAGACAATATACGCCGAATGGGATGAGGCAAGTATAAAATGCAGACTAATTCAGGTAAAGTGTCAAAAATACTATGCGGTGCGGTGTGACCAGGACTATTATATACATCCCACTCACTCAAGCTCTGGATTTTTTTTCTTTATATCCCACGTTTTAACGTTTTATATTTTGTATTAAATGATGCTATTTTTATTTACAACAATTGCATTTATTAGGGACCACCGGCTTGTCTCTTACAACTCTAGGCTTGGAAAAAGAAATAGCCGTTTTGATGTTTTGTGTATAAACAGTATACACATCAATGCTATGTAATTGTTATATATGTCATCTACTCGGCAGAATACATATGTAGCCCCCTGAACTGTCGGCCGAACCCAAAAATAGCCCCTGAACTTGTAATTTTCTTCTCTTAAACCCTTTAATTTTACAATCTTCTTAATGAGTCCCTAAACTTGTCAATTTCACCCTATTAAAGACAAATCTGTTAAATTGGCCACGTCAACTAACGGTGTTAAGAAAAGTTGAGGCAAAACTCATAAATAAGTCCTTCAACTTGTAATTTATTTAACCTCAAACCATTCCCGTACACACATATATTTAATTATTTCACTTATTCTTTCAGCAAAAAAAATATTTGATAGCATATAAATATTAAACATAAATATTTTGATATATTTAATAATATAAATTATAAAATGGGCCATGACGTATCATAATCGCAGACCCAACAGATGGCTCACACTGGGGAGCCGATGCGTCCATGACAAAATCCCGTTCGTCTATGGCCGGGAATAGTGGCCGGAAAATAGGTCAAAGGGGGTCCACATTGGCGTATTTGGCGGGAAACCCTCTCTTTGTCTTGGTCCACTAATCCTCACTTCTTGTCCTCCTTCCTTTGCATGCGATGCGTGTCCATCGCATACATCATACATGCATAGCTTCCTATCGTATCATATTTTATTTAGGATTAATATATAACTTCCCTCCCAAACTTGCATGGTTTCTTCTACTATCACTGTAAACTTTTTGACCGTTCAACTTACCCCCTAAATTTGCTTAAACTATCTCAATTACCCCCGATCTTACTTAAACTATCTCAATTATCTCCTAAACTTGATTAAACTGGACAATTTACCAATTTTTCTTAATTATTACTGGTTTATTACGGGGCCTTTTTTATTTTTTAATTCTTTTACGTTTAATAGCGATAACTTGAAGGTAAACTGGAAGATTTTGGAATTCAAACACATTGAAAAAACCCTTAGTTGAGAGGATTTTGACAAGTTCAGAGGGTAAATTGAACACTCAAAAAGTTTAGGGTGACAAAAAAAGAAAACACACAAATTTAGGGGTAAATTATGTATTAAGCCTTTTATTTATTTAATATTTGAAATACCTTTCCAGAATATTCTTTTTCTAAAGAAGAAAAGAGAAAAAGAAACAACGGTGACGTGATAGAGTCTCTATCACGCTGGTATTATTTTAGGTGGGGGAATTAAATTTCCCTTTGATTTGATTTGGCTTATAAATGGGAGAAACCGGAGGGTAGTGTGAGAGTGTAAATGGAATTGAGTTAATAAAGATAGGATAAATACATAACTTACCCTCAAACTTACACAGTTTCTTCTATTGTCACTTTAAACTTTTTGATCATTCAACTTACCCCTAAATTTGCTTAAATTATCTCAATTACCCCCCTGATCTTACTTAAACTGTCTCAATTACCCCATAAACGTGATTAAACTCAGTAATTTACCAACTTTTCTTAATTCATCACAAGTTTATTACATGGCTTTTTTTTATTTTTTTTAACCTTCTATGTTTAATAGCGATAACTTCAAGGTAAACTAGAGGATTTTGGGATTCAAAAACATGGAAAAAACCTTTAATTGAGAGGATTTTGACAAGTTCAGGGGGTAAATTAAATACTCAAAAAATTTAGGATGATAGAAGAAGAAAACATACAAATTTGGGGGTAAATTATGTATTAAGCCATAAAGATAAGAGGGGGGAGGTGGTAGTGCAGTAGCTAGTAGCTACATACTACTACACCACTACTGACTGATGTTGATGCTTAGGATACTAGTGGTTGGTTGGTTAAGATCTGATGGACAAAAGCAAGCCCTTTGCTTCTTTTTGGATTAACATAACTTACCCTCCAAATTTGCACGATTTTTTACTGTCACTAAAAATTTTTTGACCATTTAACTTACCTCCTAAATTTGCTTAAACTATCTCAATTACCCCCCCGAATTTACTTAAATTATCTCAATTACCCCTAAACTTGATTAAACTGGACAATTTATCAACTTTTCTTAATTTATCACAAGTTTATTACATGTCTTTTTTTTTATTTTTTTAACCTTCTACATTTAATAGCGATAACTTAAAGATAAACTAAATGATTTTAGAATTCAAACACATTAAAAAAATTCTTAATTGAGAGGATTTTTGACCTTCTACGTTTTAAGGAAGGTTATTATTTACTTCATGGACAACACTTTTCGGTTGCAAAATAGCTGTAAATATCAGCAAAAGCGGCCGCAATTTTCGCCACTAATTTCCACGGTCCAATAAATAAGTCACATTCGCGGCGCTACCACCACCTATCAACTTAAGTCCACCCCCGCCTTAGCGCGTGCACTTACTCTCCACGTCACTGAGATGCTTTTGGCACAGATTTCCGCTTTTCTAATCTAAATTTTCTGAAATAAAAAAAGTTCAAAAATTTATAATAACCAATTTTCTCTCAAACATATTATATAAAGGAAATCGGAGCGTGTTAAACACGTGCCGAACAAGGAGAGTGGGCGAGAAAATAAGTGGAAAAGTAGCCAACTTTTTTTCGCTGCCGAGGAGGAGGAGCATCATATGCATATGACATGGGAGATGGATAGTCATGCTCCATGAATGTACATGTTTCCAAGGAGGTCCATGCCAGCTCACTACCCTCCTCAAAAACTTGGCATATTTATTTATTTAATTAAAACTTTCCAAAAATAAAAATAAATAATTAACATTTTTAACAGTACACTTCCCAAATTGCAACTGCCCTTTTTAATGCCCCTGTTTTGACCGCTTAGAAAAAGATGAATACTGAATGGCCTAGAACCAATAAGGAGAGAAGAGGATAGCAGTGTGTATAGTGTCGACGAAACCACACCACACCACACCACACAGAGACAGTGACCGGTACTGAGAGAGAAATAGTGCTGAATTTGAACCGAGCCTAACCGACTTTTAGAGTGTTTAAGTTCGACTCGTTTAAAATTTATCGAGTTTAAAATCTTGTTTAAACTCAGCTCATCACAAGACTCGCGAGTTCACGAGGTTATTCGTGAGCTTTTCAAACTCAGCTTAACAAAAACTCAAATAAATTTATAGCCGATATTTACTAGTTCAATTTTGAAAACAACTCTAAAAATAATATAATCAAATTTAAATTAGTTCAATAAAATCATGTTGGATATGTAATTGAATCAAGAACTATTAAAAATTTTAATTTGTTTCACAAATTCAATCTAATATTAGATCATCTTATACGAATATACTTAAATTTTATAGACACGGTCAATTAGTGTAAGTTTGAACTTTTATTGATGTAATCCAAATATTAAATAATATTTTAAATATAAACATATTTTTCATAATTTAGTTTAACACACATGTATATATACGAATCTACAAACGAACTTGATTATGAGCTTACAAACGAGTTTATTTATGAAACTTTTGAGTCTAATTTTTGATTGTTTAAGCTCAACTCATTTTAATAAATTTTGTTCAAACTCAACTTATTTATTATCGAATTAAATCGTGAACGAATTTTTATCGAGTTAAATTTCAAACTACTCGCGAGCGGCTCGGCTTGGCTCGGCTTATTTCCACTAACAAAGGTATTGCATTGAAAATCCTTTCACTTTTCGATTTTGATGTTTTCTATAATTGTTCTGTAGTAATTTTAAGGTTCAAGTTTCTGTTTAAAAACCCCATAGATAACCCATTTCACTTCCACAATTATTTCTCCACTCTGATTCTCTCAGCAGGGAAGAATCAATTATGCCTTCTCCTTTTCTTCTTCTTTTCTTGCTATGCTTCTATGGAGCAACTGCTGGCTCTGTTCCTACCAAGATTGGCCAAGGCTACCGTCTTATCTCGATGGAAGAGACACCTGACGGCGCCATTCTGGGTTACCTCCAAGTCAAGCAGAACAACAAAATCTACGGCCCTGATATTCCCACGCTGCAACTCTTTGTCAAGTTAGTGAATTCTTCACGATCCGCATTTTTGCTATCATTTCTTGCGTATTTCTTACAAGTCTTAAACTTTACTTTTTCCGCTTACTAACTCCCTCTTTGAAGAAATTTGATCATTGGTCTTTCTTTTTTTGCAGGCATGAAATGCAAGACCGTTTAAGGGTCCACATAACTGATGCAGACAAAAAGAGGTGGGAAGTTCCATACAATCTTCTACCAAGAGAACAACCTCCAGCTTTGAAGCAGACAATTGGGAGGTCTAGAAAGAACCCAATAACGGTTCAAGAATATGCAGGCTCTGAACTTATATTTTCATACACAGCTGATCCATTTAGCTTTGTAGTGAAAAGAAAATCAAATGGGCAAACCCTTTTTGATTCAAGCTCATATGATTCGGACCCATATAGTAACTTGGTGTTTAAAGACCAGTATCTTGAAATATCTACAAAACTACCAAAAGATGCTTCACTGTATGGTCTTGGAGAGAACACACAACCACATGGAATCAAACTGTATCCAGGAGATCCATACACATTGTATACAACTGATGTTTCAGCCATTAATCTCAACACAGACTTGTACGGGTCACATCCAGTGTATATGGACCTTAGGAACGTGAATGGGAAGCCCTCAGCTCATGCTGTTTTGTTACTCAACAGTAATGGAATGGATGTGTTTTACAGAGGAACTTCTTTGACATACAAGGTCATTGGAGGTGTTTTTGACTTGTACTTCTTTGCTGGGCCTACTCCTTTGAGTGTTGTTGACCAGTATACTCAGCTCATTGGAAGACCAGCTCCAATGCCTTACTGGTCTTTTGGTATGATCTTTTATTTGCTTAATTCCAAGATGTTCTGTTTCTTGCTTTTGTTAATTCTGGAGAAGGGTTAAAACTATTTATTATGTTTACCTACTTGTGTGTTGCTTGTACTCATAATGAACAGTGTCACTGCTTGTCTTTTTGTCTTCTTGATATGTTTAATTAAGTATAACCTGTCGTTAACTTTGTGTTTATTTTATTCTTGGTTTGCATGTTTGATTGTGTTTGCTTAATTTATTTTTTTAAAGAGAATAATAGAATTGACCTGCCTGAAGATTTGTGATTCTATATCCCAATAATATGTGTTAAATCATCTAGGGAGACCAATGTTGCGGTAATCATGCATCGAATGTGGATTGAAACAAATCTCACAGATTTAGATAGTTGAGCATACGATACGACAATTATGTCACTGATGTTGGACTTTCGTGCACTTTGTTCTTCACTATCATGTGTTGTAGTTTGATTGATATTGACAGCATTTTTCTGTATGTTACATTATTATTGTTGATGAAGCAAAACATCCCAAAATCAATGTTTTACTCCATGTATTTAAAATTATGAAATAGCTAACGTGTAGTTGTGGTAAGCTCGAAAGGTTCATTCTGATTTACTTTCTTGATTCTAATGTTGCAGGGTTCCACCAATGCAGATGGGGTTACCATAACCTGTCTGTTGTTGAAGATGTGGTTGAGAACTACAAAAAAGCTCAAATTCCTCTTGATGTGATCTGGAATGATGATGATCACATGGATGGTCACAAGGACTTCACCCTCAACCCTGTCAACTATCCCCGCGCAAAGCTATTGGCATTCCTAGACAAGATACATAGCATTGGCATGAAGTACATTGTCATTATTGATCCTGGAATTGGTGTTAATTCTACTTATGGAGTATATCAAAGAGGTATTGCGAATGATGTTTTCATCAAGTATCACAGCAAGCCTTACTTGGCTCAGGTTTGGCCAGGAGCTGTTAACTTTCCTGACTTCCTCAATCCGAAAACTGTTGCTTGGTGGGATGATGAAATTCGCCGCTTTCATGAACTTGTCCCAATTGATGGTCTATGGATCGACATGAACGAAGCTTCAAACTTTTGTTCTGGCTTGTGCAAAATTCCAAAAGGCTTCCAATGTCCTAATGGGACTGGTCCTGGTTGGATTTGCTGCTTAGAGTGCAAGAACATCACAAAGACAAGGTGGGATGATCCACCTTATAAGATAAATGCTTCAGGATTGCAGGTTCCAATTGGCTACAAAACGATAGCTACTAGTGCATATCACTACAATGGCGTCTTGGAATACGATGCTCACAGCTTGTATGGATTTTCCCAAGCTATTGCCACTCACAAGGCTCTTCAAGGACTTAAAGGCAAGCGACCATTTATTCTGTCTCGTTCGACTTATGTTGGGTCAGGAAAATATGCTGCTCACTGGACTGGTGATAACAAGGGTACTTGGGAAGATTTGAAGTATTCCATTTCTACCATGTTAAATTTTGGTATATTTGGTGTCCCAATGGTTGGTTCAGATATATGTGGTTTCTATCCGGCTCCTACTGAGGAGTTATGTAATCGGTGGATTGAGGTGGGGGCATTTTACCCTTTTTCGCGAGATCATGCCAACTTCTACTCTCCAAGGCAGGAGCTTTATCAATGGGAGTCAGTAGCAGAGTCTGCTAGAAATGCTCTTGGTATGAGGTACAAGCTTCTCCCATATTTGTACACACTAAACTACGAGGCTCACACAACTGGAGCCCCAATTGCTCGGCCGCTTTTCTTCTCGTTCCCAAGTTACAACGAATGCTACGGGTTGAGCACTCAGTTCTTGCTTGGAAGCAGTCTAATGGTGTCTCCAGTCCTTGAGAAAGGGGCATCAAAGGTTAAAGCACTCTTTCCTCCAGGTTCTTGGTATAGCATGTTTGATATGACGCAGACCATTTCATCATCAGGAGGGCAATATGTTACTCTTGATGCCCCTTTGCATGTTGTTAACGTGCATTTGTACCAAAATGCAATCCTGCCAATGCAGCAAGGTGGGCTCATTTCCAAGGAAGCCAGGACTACACCTT
>CAODLS010209063.1:0-14662 GCA_948243855.1 Flueggea neowawraea | reverse complement strand
AACTTTCTTTATGACAGGCATGTAAGAAGCTTAACCGAATCGAGCTCTCAGATTGTGAAATTTATGCTTCCTGTGAGCCTTGTCCAATGTGCTTTGGTGCCATACATCTTTCAAGAATTAAGGTCCAATAAACTCTAATATCTCTAGTGATTGTCCAATATTTTCAAGAATTTGTAGTAGTTAATAATGCTAGTATTTTTGGCTGTCTGCAACAGAGGTTGGTGTATGGAGCAAAGGCTGAAGCAGCCATTGCAATTGGGTTTGACGATTTCATTGCAGATGCGATAAGAGGTACCGGGATTTACCAGAAAGCTCAGTTAGAGATCAAGAAAGCTGATGGAAGCGGTGCTGTTATTGCAGAACAAGTGTTTGAAAAGACAAAATCAAAGTTTACCATGTACTGATGATGTTCGTGCAAAGTTCACTACATTGTTTCTTTCTTTCCTCATTTCAGTAAATGAGCTTACTGCATTACAGAATTGTTAACGAATCATGTGATTTCCTTCACTAAATGTCTTCAGTGTCATTTCAAGCCTCCTCTAGTCATGTTGTAGTGATACAGAACATCCATCAATTATCGCTAATCTTTGTTTGGCTTTGGAGGTTAAATATTAGGACTATTGAATTTGTTTTGTACATAGTTTATATTCTCTCTTTTTGTTTCAAAATACTTTATTGCTTTCGTCTAATATTTGAATTGGGATTTTTATCAATCCTTTTTTGCTTAAAAAATTTTCTTGTTTAGTCTAATACTTGAAGTGGGATTTTTGACAGACTTTCTTTGTTAAACATATTGGGGGGGTTAATTTTACTCGTGGTCACTAAATTTTTAATAATTTGCACATATGATCACTAAAGTCACTTTTATTTCAATATGGTCATCACAATTTAAATAACTGTCCACCAATTATCACTATAACTGATTTTTTTGAAAGTTCCGGCAAGACAATTGACGTAGCAGCCACATGGCGATTAAACCAACAAACCAAAATCAAACCATTCTCCTGAAAACTCATCAAACCAAAAACCAAATCTATTCTCTTCAAAAATCCTAATCTAATCCAACCCACCCACTCGAAAAACCCTAATCTACTCTACCCCACCCCGCCCGTCTCCCTTCCAATCCTATTGTTGTTCTTCCTGCACCATACCTTCCTCTGTTAACCTCGTTGCCGCCACTCCTGGTTTTTATCCGTCACCTTCCATAAATCCGTAAGAATCTAATTTCAATAAAACCTAGATCAGTTCACAGTTTTGAATCGTGTGTAATGTACACAATTCAGAAAAATTGGCAGAGCCGACACTAAGCCGTCGCAAAGACATTCCCATTAGCTTCAGTTCACATCTTGATAGAACAAACCCAGAAATCTCTCCGGAACTAGACCCATCGACTGGCATCGACTCAATTGGACGGAATCACATGAAGTCGCACATGTCCCACTCTTCCACTTGTCTCTCCTCCATCTAATTCCGCTAACATCTGTGCTCCTTCCTCGAGCACCAAACTCCAAGTGAGTGTTTTTGCTCCGATTTCTTTTTTATGTGAAATTTCTTTTGTGTTCAAGCATGCCAAACAAAAGTAAATGTGAGGGATTTGTTCTTGAATTTAAAGAGACGAAAAAATCTAAAGAACATTAAGAAATTAATTCAGGGTTTTTGATCTTGATGGGATTTTTTTTATCTTGATTGTTATTCTGGGATTATGTTCATGTCATCAATTCTAGGTTGATAATGGTTATGGATGTGGGTTGATTTTGCTTCATTAAACGTGAAAAAGAAGAGGAGATGGGTAGTGGAGTTGAGTTTGAGTGTTTGACAGTAGGGTTTGGTTTGCTTAGTAAAGCTGATGACATGGATCATAAAAAAGTTTTTATCTTATTATAAATTCTGTGGCAATCTATGTGGTAATATTTTGTAATTTTTGTGGTAATCTATGTGGCAAAATTTATAAATGTGGCTGCCATGTCAATTGTCTTGCCAGAGCTTTTAGAAAAATTGGCTATTATGACCGTTCGTGGACAGTTTCTTAAATCGTGGTGACTACGCTGAAACAAAAGTGACTTTAGTGACTATGTGTACAAATTATTAAAAGTTTAGTAACCACGAATAAAATTAACCTTGCTATATGTTCTGCGACATATGCTATATGCTAATATTTGTTGACTTCAATTTTTGTGATAATGTGCACAAAACATCCATAAAAGATGCGCAAAGTTGCAGTCCTTGTGATTTATGGCCACAAAGCACGTATAAGTTGATTTAGCACGTTGATGTATGCAAGCTGACCACTACGCATGTTGACGTTGAGCAAAGCGCATAGTATTGAATGGCATTGAAAGCAGTGAGCATCAGACTTTGCTTTAAGCATGCAAAGAAGGATGCAAAGCACGTAGATGGAAAGCAGATCTCATTGGAACTAACTTTGCATAGTATATGCACATAAAGCCTATACAATGCATGTTGTTGAGACATGTGCCTAATGAAGAAGAGTTGTGATTTGTATCAAAGGCATGAAGGAGGCAAGTTGAGTAGAAGCAAAACACGTAGAATGTTAAAGGAGTGATCTTTGAAAAAAGGCGTACTATGCACATAGTAAAGGCACCACGCACATAGACGGGCTTCAGATGAAGACAAAGTCCAAATGTTCATCGGGAATTTGAATTTAAATATTCTCTGACACGTGAGTTGATCAATGGTACAATCTTGAAATGGAAATCATCTACGCACATCGAAAGGGAAGGTACACACTTAGAGGAAACAATGAAGTTCATAATAAACACGCAGAATGGCATCAATGCATGCAAAACTCTGAAGCATTAAGGCATACACACGTTGAGGGTTGATCTAAACACGTAGAACTCAAGATCAACGTACGTAGAAAGAGAGTTAAGCACATAGATGCTGATTCACACAAAGCCGAAACCACTGAAATTCTATCAACGCACGTAGACTTGCATACAAAGCAAGTAGAACTCAGTTGGGATAAAAGACTATGCACGTAGATGGCTAAGACTATGCACGTAGATGGCTGCGACATCATTACTGAACAAATTTTGTTATCCTCTCTCAATGGCTACTTTGAGGATTCCAATGGCTATATTATACCAAATGACTATAAATATACGTCTCATGTCAGAAGAGAGAAGAGAGAAACATTTGCTAAGTTTGTTATTCATTTTTTCTCTCATCTCTACATTTCTAACTCATTTGAACTATTTATTTGTTTTCATATTTTGAGTCTGTGTGAGCTTGTATTTGATATATTCTAGGTTTGTGTGAGCTTGTATTTAATATATTCTTGGGTTGATTTTGTAACAAATAAGGCTATTTGCTTGGAATAAATAGGTTTTCTTGTTAAGTTTTTTTTAAAAAAAGAGTGATTGTTAGTGAACCTTATAAAATTAGTGGTGAATGGTTTTCTAGTTAAACCACAAAAACTAAAGGTTCGGTTTGTTTGTTGAGCCTACAAAAATAAGTGGTGTAACGATTTCTTAGTTGAACCATAAAAAAACTAGAGATTGTAACGATTTTCTAGTTGACACCGGAAAAAAAAAAAACTAGAGATACAATCGTTTCTTATTGATTCTGGAAAACAAGTAGTTGTAACGGTTTCTTCCATTAATAAGAGATGAGATAGTGAATTGAAATTTTTGAAATAATTCTCAAGAAGTAGACGTAGATCAAATATAACTGAAATAGATACTTTATTTTCTCTCTTATTTTTTTTATATTGCTTTATATTTGCTTTAAATTATTTGTAAATTAATAGTTTTATTTATTTCCTCATTTAACTTTGATTTTAGTTTGAGAAAAACTTTGTTATTTACTTTAGTTTGCAAAAGATTTTTAACAAAATTTTCAAACTTTCTTAAATTTCAATTCATGATATCTTGAAGTGTCATTTTAAGAACCAACATTATTGTCAAACTAGCCAACATAGTTTAGAAGTTTCTTTAACAAAGATCAAAATCAAACCTTAGAAGTTTCATTAACATGAGAGAAATTGACCCAAGTTTCAGATCATACTAGTTGACTGGCGCGAAATAATCGAATAACCATAAACCAAATAAATTTAAAAAAAATCACACCAAATGTATTTTAACTTCAAAACAGAATGACACGTGGAGCAGACTGTTTCGGCCATAATTGAACAGTACATAGCAACGAAAAAGCCCAAATGACAATATGAGCGAACCTTTGGAGTTGAGCGATTTTACTACGCTTACACACGACCTAACTTCATATTTTCTACTCAAAGCTTCGGGTGCACTGCAAGCACGAATAGCCAGAATATACTCCAATCACTTGAACAAGGCCACATGACCAAACTATCATCAGCAAACTTAAGGTTACGAATAGATTAACCAAGTTGATTGAACAAATCTTGAATCTAGACTTTCTTTTTTGTTCTTGGTGACTCCATGAAAGGCACACAAAATGGTTAAAAAAAATCATGAATCTTTCATTTATATTTGATTCAAATTTGAAGTTTCAAATGTTTCCTGTTATTTGCTAGACCTCCAAGCAATTACAAGTAGTTATGAGCATCTTTCTTAACATTTATAACATTTACCTTCCCCCCATGATACAACAAAGTATGAAAAACACAACGCAGCACTCTACAGAATGTACCTGACTACTGATACTGATCAAGAAGAGGACTTCCTTCTTTGACGAGGACAAAAAGACCACCATCCCCTCTTGAGATTCGGAAATCTTCATCGAGGTAGGTAATAAGAAGCCACGATCTTGACCGGTCTCCTGGGATTGGAAGCTTAAGTGGTGGCTGGCCAGAAATAGTCCTCGAAATATTTGCTGCTACCTCCTGGAGAGGATTTAGGGATTGCCGCACAGGTGACAAGTTGATCTTCTGCCCAAAAATATCTACATTTTCTGGAAGTTCAACATTGGACTTTATTTCTGGAGGTTGAAAGGTGCCTTCTTTAAATTCAACCTACGCACATTAAGAGAGATGATGAGATTTCAGAGGTCGCTTGTGCTGATTAATCACTAGCAAGCAACAAAAGATTTTATATCTTCATGAATATATGTAATTCTTGTTAACTCTTAAGGACCCAGTCCAAAAAAAAAAAAACTCTGAAGGAGGACAGATCAGAAAGAGATAATTATTTCAGAAATTTGATTCTTGCAGCTGAGTATCAAAGCTCAACCAAGATAAAGGTGAGAGGAAGAGAGCAACTATCCAGTCTACTCTTTTGTTAAGCTAAGTTTCTGCTATTTGGAGAGATACCTGTATTCTAGAAGGACTTCGAACTTCAAAAGAGGCTGTTGCACTGAAAGAAAATGCAGCAAATGGGCTTGATAAAGTGGTGGCGTTCACAATAGTGAGATTGCTAGAATCAATTGATTGAGATATCTTTTCAACTTTCAACAAAGGTGTCACACCTGCCGCTAGAAGGGGCAAGAGCTCAGAAGATGCAGTATGTATACCTGCCAATAGTAAGTGCAAATTTAAAAGCATAATCAGGATCAAGCACATATATATTATAAACAACAAAATAATGGTTCTGTCAAATGTTCAACATTGAACAAAAATACATAAGCATTTGTAAGAAAATACCACTGAAAACGTGAGATGCAGACCACACACTTGAACATTTGCTTCATCACTACAAAGGAAACAGAGAAAAGACTAGTTCACTTTTTCTCCTGAACTTTTTGGATGACAATTGAATCTAATGTTCTTGACATGGACTAATTGTTTGATTTAGATACTTGAATGTTCAAAACCACAATTAAGAACTAAAATAAGACTTTCAAATGCAAACTCCTTGAAATTTAAAGACGTTTGCCACTACTTCTCTCTCGTATGAAATAATGAAAATGATTTGATTCATTATATTTTGTGAAAGCGCTCATTTGCCAAGCATATTCAACTAATGCACTTGTTATCCCATCTTGACACCAACATACTCAAAACACTATATCATTTTCAAATTTCAATGAACACTTTCAAATACGTAGCCGGTAGACTCTTAATTAATTGATATGATCAAATATTTGAGTTCAAAAAACTAAAAGCCTTGAACATGCAAGCAAGTTTGTTACTTTCTTCTTTCAATCTGAACAGGGAAACGCATGCCAACTAAACAAAACAAAACACAGAATTTCTCAATCCAATTCCAGCTATAATAGCAGAAATGTAATTCAACAAGACAACAAATTTAACACTAGCATCACAAACAATGCCGAAAAGCACGTCCCCTTTTCAATCTAAACCCTTAAATTAATAGAACAGGAAGATTCAATCTAAACCCTTAAATTAATAGAACAGGAAGATTCAAACTCACAAAGAAAACATCAATTTCTCAATCTAAAACCTTAGACAACCTCAAGGAGCTATAAAAACACAAATGCAATTAAAAAAAAGACAGCAACTTTAACTTACACCAAAACCCAATTGCCATCAAGCAACCCAGGGGCCTCTATAGGAGCAGGAGTAGGATTCAATGCCTCCAACTGATTAACCAACTCCAACACCTCTCCCCGAACTTCCGGGCTAGCCCGGAACCCCAAACCCGACCCATAAACCGTATCCACCAAACACCTCTTCAAGTCCCCAACTTTATCATCCAGAACCACTTCATCGCTCTTCGTGGCAACATCATTCCCATTCTTAGCATACTCCTCCTCCCACTCATCCTCGCTCTTTGGAGGATCCGAATCTGGGGCTTTTGGGTAGTCGGGTTCCGGCTCAGCCCGCTCGCCCCACTCGTCAGTGATTCTAATGGGAGAGGGTTCTGGGTCGGGTTCGGGTTCGGGAGGTAATGGGTCCGAGACGGAGGAGAAGGGTTTGGTCAGAGTGATGGGTTTGATGGGTTTGTGGATGGGGAAGAAGGAGAGAGAGGAGGGAGTGATTTGAGGGTTTGTAAGGCATTGTTTGGAGGAGAAGAAGCAGAGAGAAGAGTACTTTGGGGTTGTAGAGAGAAGTGCCATTTTGGAATTTGTGATTTTTGGGAGGGAGTCATTTATGCTCTTCAAGTTTATTTTGTGGTTAGGAAAAAATTTAAAAAGGATTATGAAATAGAAACAAATTTTTTCTATTTTTTATAAATTTGTGTGGCCAAACCGCCAAAGGGGGGAAATATGGGAATAAAATCTAGTTCTTTTTGTGTTTCTAATTGATTTTTTATTTGAGTGAGGGATTAGAAAGTTTTGGGGGAGTTTTCTTTACCTTTTAAATAAATAGATATAAAACACAATTCATTTATATAAAACAATGGACTTGATATGAAATCAATACTCTAATTAAACTAACTTGATTAGTAGATTTACGTGACTTATATAGATATTATTAATGAAAAGATATAGTTATATAAATAGAGATGTATTGAAGAAAATTATTATTTTCTAACTATATTAAATGCTTTGAAAATAATCCGCTTCCAATTTGAACTAAAGAAAAGTTATAATTTGTCATTCTTTTTTAAATCTTTTCCATTCCCAATTCAATTCCGATTTTCAAGTTTAAACAAGACGATCTTTAATTAAAAAGCCATATACATAATACCAACTTTCAACACACTAAAACTAAGATATAACAGAAACTAACAATAAATATGGCATTAGTGTGACAAAATCTAAGCACGCAATCTTCATTGATGTCACAAACCAAAAACAAAACCACCATAGAACAAAACAATGGAGGCGAAGGAGAAGCACCGATGGTGATAGAAGCACGGGATGACATTAGTTGCAATCGACAGTAAAGGAGAACGACGTTGCGCTTGCCATTTGCCAAGGTTCTTAAAAATTGAACATGATCCTAAAATTCATACTAATCAATGGGTATGGGAGAACCATTCGAAATGAAAACTAAAATCGACTAAAAATATTCTCCATTAACATACATATTATATTTGTTCCATGAGCTACCCTTATCTCCATTAAAATAAAGACCATCATCTCTTATACTCCACGAGCATGTTTTGCATTTAAATCTCACCATATATGCCCAAAATACTCCTTGATTTTCATCATCAATGTAAGCGTAACACCATTTTAATGGAAACAGAAAATCTCGGAAATGCCATGATACAGTAGCATTAGGTTTAAGTACGTGAAGGCCATCGTCGTAACCTTTCTGATCGCACATAAGAGCTATATCATGACTGGCATTGTTCGACAACTTCACTGCCACCACTGGTGCAATATAGTCGACAAATCCTAGCATTGGTGTGTTTGCCGAGCACGGCGAAAAAAGAGATGAAATAAGAACAATAGATATTACGAATGTAATAATATTTTCTTCAAAGATACTCATCTTGAGTCTTGATTGTATATGCTTGTGTAGCAAAGCAAGTGATAGAGGCCTTTTTATTTACCAAACAAAACAACCACGCACAATAATGTAGAGCTGTTTCTGTAAATTATTATGAACGGTTTGCTAAATTGGGTCAAATAGTATGAGTACGAAAAACAGTTTACTAAATTAGTTAATACAGTTGCTTCCCTTACTGAGTTGGGAACTAGTTGTGATTTTTAGGAAGTAATGGTTTGTAAATAAATCTAGGTTGTTTAAACACTAAATGATGGTTCATAATTTTCTTGCCAGAGTTAGTTTAGTTGTCGACTATGACACTAGAAATTTTAACAATAATTTTAACCATTTCATCACAATTTAGTAGGAGCAAACACATGAATTTTGATGTAAACATAATCCCATGTAGTTTGTATGTAGTGGAGAGTAGAAACCATAATGAGTTGTATTATTAAAATAAACATTTTTTTAAATTAGAGTATTAATATTTATTTTTTAACGTATATATTTATTAAAATATTAACGGTTTCTCTCGCATCAATATATACGTGTCTTTTACTAGCATAGTGATTAACCATATAGAACAAAGACGAATACTCCATTTGGTTTCATGTTTGCTACCATATTTATATGTTTTTTCATAAAAGACCTCAAGTTCTTTGTCTCCAATATTATTATTATTATTATTATTATTATTATTATTATTATATTTAGAACTGAGATTATTGGATTTATATGAACACTTACCATCTACCATGGAAGAAATCATATGTGGGCTCGGGCTTTACTTGAGCTGAAAGGCCGATAGTGGTGGTATATAGTGGGCTTCTTATTATTCTGTAAAGTCCAAAATTAAATGCATTCCTGTGAGATTCATCAATTATATACAACACCAACACACATCAGGTACTTAAGCCAAATTATTAGAAGATATTGATCTTCTCCCCATCCAAATATTTGAAAATAGATGTTAATGATTTATAGTTCATGTTTATTTTGATCCTTTTACAATTTTGGTCATTTATTCAAAGCTTACTTCTCTCTCTCTCTCTCTTTTTCCCCTTAACACAATGGTAAATTTTAAATGGAAACGAATATATGATTTGTGTGGTTACGGGGCACACCTCAACATGCAATATTAGATATTCTAAAATATATAATACCACCTACCCGAAATAGAACATTTAATACAAATGGTGTGCTCCTTATTATAATTTGTGTCACTTAACTAATCTCAATTCGCCCTGAAAAGTGCTGGAGTTAGCTAAGAGAATTTTGGGCTTTATAAATTTGAACATGCATCTTTCCACAAGTTTTTAAACCCTCCAAAAACAAATATTGGATATTGTTTATTAACTCTAGTTTTGTTATGTTTTTTTAGAAAAAAACTCCAATTACGTACTCGTACTAAAATATTGTGATGCAGTAGCTCAGCTAGCATGCAAGCAATAACTTGTACATTAGATTTGAATTCAAATCTTATTGTGCAATTCTTTATTTTATCTTGTATTATACAATTCACATGCCTTAACAAAAATTATCTTTTATATTGTGCGACACAACACTAAAAGCAAATCTTCCAATCTTAGCATTGGCAGTTAGTACATGAAAGATCAATTTGAAATATTCATGGCCCTTTTTTACGACTTCTTTGGTTTCTTTCTTCTCTTTTGGAATATTCTTTTTGAGATAGTCTTCACAGTTCAACTAGAGTTCTGAATTAGTTTATATTCTTGTATTTATTTGATGAACGAATTTTAATTCTAAGAAAAAATAACAAAAAATCATAATTTTTTAAATTAAATATATTAAATCTTTCAAAAATGTAATTTTTTAATATCTTAAAATTAACTCCAAAATTAATATATTATTACTCTATTAGGTGAAAATTTTAATTTTTTGAAAAGTTCAAAAACAACGTGGGAAAAGTGAAATGTGAACATTTTAAAAGAAGACGTTGATGCGAGACTCGGCCATAAAATAGAAAGACTTGTCAAGCTCAACCGCCATTCATTGACAAATGAAAATGATCGTAGAAATCTATCTGCCTCATCCTTCAATTTTGACCCAACTTTGAAAAATTATAAATGTACGAGAATACTTTCCAATCATATTTTTACTAGTTATTTTTGTTTGTATAAATTGCAAAAATAAATTATAAAAATAGAGAAACGTGTAAAACTTTTTAAGAACTATAGTGTACCGACCATATAATATACTAAATCTAACACTTTGCAATTAAACCCTAAAGTACTGCAACGCGTCAATCTTAGGGAAAGATTCTAAGTGGGAATTCATCAACCACGTTTAATTGTTGAAAATATTTTTGGCTTTTATGTGTGACTCGTTCAAGCTAAAAATAAAAGAAATCCAAGTCGGTAATTGCCCAACAATTACGTATCTCAATCAAATTACGACTCAAAGTTTCAGAGCATTAATTTCCAACTTAGGCAACTTTCTTGGAAGAATCCAATTATTTGTTGTCAAACTTTTGAACCAATTTCAAAAATGGTAATTAAGACATGTTTGGAGTGGTTAGTCTTTGTGTTTGCATCCAATTGGCCCTCCTCATTCACATGTAGTAACTAGTCATTAACAATAATTTAATACTAATTCTGCTCCTTAATTACATGTGAACCTAGTGATTCAATCCTATTACAATAATTTAAATTGACCAAAAATTAACACTAATATTTCTACTAATGATTGGACTATTATTCTTCTTTCATATTTAACAATTTTTTTCCTCTCAATATTTGTTGAGTGAAAGAAATATTCAACATATTTTCAACATATAATATTTATTTTTTTTTCAAAAATCTTATTACTATTTTACTTTTTGTAAATATATATTCGCTATATACTATTTGTTATACATTTTTTTTCTTGGCAAGTATGTGGTGGTAGAAAGAGGATGGTGTTTAGATTGAGCTTCACTTGTTGCATGGAAGAGAATCAATGGGGTGCAAATGGAATGACAATAATGTCTTCATTAAAGGACACCACAAAAAGAAGTCTCAATTAAAGTCAACCCTTTTCCCCTCTTTTTTTTTCCCCCTTTTTTTCATGGTGAAAAGTACTCTTTCTTATAGTGACAAATGGCAACAAAATTAGATTCCAACAAACAAAAAAAATCCATTTGGTGAATTGATTTGGCAGAATTTAGCTACTTTTCTAGGTGCATTTTCTCTAAATGGGTGTGTTCATTTGATACTGTTATTTGATAGCCATGTTTGTCTTGGAAGCACAAAAAGAGAAACCAAATTAATTTTCTGTTTATTTTATGAATAGTGCCTTGTTGGGTATGATCTACCCTTGGGCTCATTTGGCAAGATAACACATAGCATATAACACATATCATATTTAATGATTAGTGACGAATAAATAACAAAAAAATTAGAGATTTGGCATGTCTTTTTATAAAATTTGTTATATAAATATACTATATGTTGCACGTTACCAAACAATCCTATCCAAGTTATAGGGTTTGGACAAATTGATGAAAATGATATTTAGAGTGCATTTAATTTAATTATGGAAAGCATTTTTTGTTTTTTTACTTGTTTTGTTTCTATAACAAAAATATAGAATATGAGTTTAATTTGTTAAAAAAAAATTGGCCTTTGCTTCATCAAAGGCGTTTTGAATCTTTTGATTCCACTTACATAAGCCAACAAATCGATAATGGTTTTGATTGTTCACAATACGGCTTATGCATGCACATAATTTATATATATCAAATTAATATTTGCAATTGGAAGAATTTGAAAGTGCCAAAAAATGCAGGACAGGCTGACGTGTACCATGGAATCATCTCCTCCATGATTCTAAACAATTCATTAATTATTTTGAACGTAGAAAAAAAGAAAAAAAAAGTCCGCGATTGGTAGATAAAGTTGACAAGGTGACAAAAATGAAGAATCTCCGCGTTCTTTTTTGGAAGCCATAAAATTGCCCTCTCATTTTGTGCCCCGTCAAAAGAAAAGAGAGAGAGATTTTGGGCCGACAACAGCGTAAATATATTTTATAAAGTATATAATATATAATAGTATATATTATATACTATAGTGTTAAACGAATCTTTTATATATAATGTATTGTTTGTGGATAAATTATTTTATTTATTTCTATTAGTCGGAAGCGAATTCTTGAATTTTCTGTGTTGAAATTGACTTTCAACTAACCAACTATAATTTTATTGGTGCATTTCTTAGTGACTCTGAAACTCGAGCATCCTTAATCATGCTCTAACACGATTTGTTTTAAATGTGATAATTTAGTAAATAGGTTGAATATTTAATATATTAATTGAATAGTTAAAAAATAAACAAAAAAGAAAAAAAAGTAACGCTAAAAAGGTTCATCACCTAATGTGTAAGTTTTGGGGCGAACTTTTGTGATGTTGTCTTTTTAATTTTAAATTTTGCCAACAAGGGAACAGATATAAAGTGAGGGATTAGCTTTTTCCTTTTAAGAGAGTTACGTGGTTCCTTTCATGTTCATCAAACACACACCTAATCTTTTGGATTTATTTCATGCCACTACTTAATAAACACATATGGTGACATCATTTCCTTTTTATATTATCTATGAGTCGAGCTTTAAAATTTACAATTTAGCTAGTTAACACCCTATAATGTAAACTAAATGTCTAGGGTTGTAATGGAATGTCATCCAGTTTTCCACCTTTTATTAAAGATTTCGTATTTTTGTCTCTTGTAATGGTATTATTGGGCTCGAATCTATATTAGTTATGTATCTGAATGATTGAGCGCAATATTTTCAAAAGTAATTAATTAATTATGAACATTAAAATGAGCACTAAGTAAAAAGTTATACAAAATATATAATGAAAGAATACAAATTAGAGAATATTGTAAAAATATTAAATAATTAAATCCTAATATTTGTTGTATGGAAGAGTATGAAAGTATGGTGGTGGTTCAAATATAGAAGGGAAGAGGAAACAGTTAGGTGAGATGGGTTAAGACGGTAGCTTTGTCTTTTTCGAGTTGAAAGGACCTTTCTTCTTATGCGTAAAATTGAGCAAACATTGGCGTGTGATTATGTCACATTTCATGATTTGAAGTCTAATTTCGGCTATCTTTTTCATGTGAGGGCTATTCCTTTTCTTTTCTTTTCTTTTCTTCTTTTTTCATGTGACGGCTCTTCCTTTTCTTTTCTCTTCTTTTCTTCTTTAATTGAAATCCTCATCTAGAGTATCTTTTGCGTCATCTTATTGCATCAATTTCAAAACATTCATATTCAGTTTCATGAGTAAAAGTTTTGACTTAATGTGAAAGACGATGATGCAAACATTAATTAATGTGAACTTAACCATCTTTCATACGTATATTATATTCATTTATTATCAAATAATATTTTGGCAAGTATTGCCAATAATATTAGTCATTTATATTTTTAAAATTAAGTTTAACATATATATATATATATATATATATTGTTAAAAAACGGTTAGAAAAAAAAAGGTCTCTTTAGAGTTATATATATTTTTGTTGTTAGAAAAATTGGTTTTGCCATGATGGGTTATAAGTCAAATTCGAATAGGACTAAATATAACTATCCACTGTGACCTATACTGATTGAAATAGGAGTAGATGAGCTATTTATTTAAATAAGAAATCCCAAGCAATCATCTCTATACAAAAAATAGGGATTTAGACTGAAACTCTAAGGAGACTAAAAAAAATCAAAAGTAGAGTGCACACTAAAGACACAACCATAGAGAAGATAGTGTGTCTAGATTTAGTAGCCCAATCGGTAGGATATCTCTCTATTGATGTGTGAGTTCAAGGTTCGAACCGAACAATACGCATGTATGTGTTAATGTTTTTTTGTATTGAGTTGAGGCCGAACAACAAAAAAAAAATAGAGGAGAGAGTGTGATGTTGACTACAAGGGAAAAGAGGGAGCTTTTCTTCCTTACCTCATCGAGAACCTGCATTTATTTCGATCTTCGTGGGACGTCTAGATCATAGGTTAATTTTGCATATATGTTTTTGTCAATCGTTGTGTTTTGACAATTATGTTAAAAATACAAAAAATAAAAATGATTTTAAAAAAAAAAACACACAATCAAACACTTCTGCCACTTATTTTCCCTACATCTTTCCTCTCTTTGTGTTTTGCACTTTTTTATTGTAAAAGTGGGATAAGATCATAAGAATATTTGTTGATGTCGCCTCGGATTCCTCTTCCCCCATCAATATTGATCGAAGAATTGAATTAACAAAAAGCTTCAAAACTACAAGTACCTAATTAACTATATAATTATAATTAGATTCCAATTAATTATAATCATTGTCAATGTCAACTTAATTACATAGAACAAAATAGAAGTTTTAGACTAATCAGTAATCA
>CAODLS010209021.1:0-20391 GCA_948243855.1 Flueggea neowawraea | reverse complement strand
TTGTTGTTTGCTTTAGATGTGAACGTTTTCAAAATGAGTTTTTGAACTATATTTCAGTATTAGCGTGTTTACGTATATACACTTATATAAGTGCATGTGGTATTTTGAAATGGTTTTCAAAACAGTTTTTGTGAGCCCTGTGCCGCTCTGGAGTTTCTTTTTCTCATTAAGGATTCTTACCCCTTTTCTTTTGTTTCTGGTCAATGTTTCTTATCTTGTTTTACAGGTTCTCATTTTGGAATTCGGCAATCATTTGCACCTTTGCACCTAGTGATGCGTTCCATTAATAGTGAGTGCCTTCTTGGTTCAGGCTCCTTTTGTTTTTGGTTAGAGCTCTACACCGGGATGTTGTTGGATTACTTTGTCTGATTTTGTCCTTTTGGATTTATGCTTATACTCTGATATTATGATTTGTTTTGCATAACTTACTATTTGCTATTATACATATACTTATGATTTCTGTATAAATTTTTTTATATTTTACAAATGTTTTTATAATGGTTTTATATAATAAGTTGGGTAGAATGTCTGATCTTTGAGTCTTATGTGAGATGGGACAGGCTCCCATAAATGGTCCGCCTTACACACCAGTCACGATCCCGAAACGGGTCGTGACAAAGGAGGTATCAGAGCATTAGGTTTCGTAACTATAGGGTAGTTGTGTACTCTGATACCAAAAGTGGTATCAAAGCCTTAGGTTTCAGTAATGTCTGGATCGATGTGGATCATAGGTTTCTTTTATCTAGTAATATGATTCACCTTTGTATATTCTTTTGATCTTTGCTTTAGTACTGTGGCGATCACTTGCATTCTAACATTTCCATACATGTTTTGTCTATCTGTTACCTGTTGTGATGGATTGTCGTGGTCGTGGTCGTGATCATGGATGTGGACGTAGTTGACCTAGACAAGAGCATGTCAAGGTCACAGCTAAGTCTGCAGTGGATTCGCATAGCTCACATAGCGTGCCAGAGGTTGCAGCCCCAGCACCTCAGCAGCAGCCACAACTTCAGCTTCAGCAACTTCTCATAGTTTAGATGGAGATGTTTGAACATATGACTTTGGTTCTAGACCACATTGATAGAGCTCAGCCAGGTGAAGCAACTGTGGATCAGTAAGCTCCACTAGTAGAGGCAGCACCAGTTCTGCCAGTGGTGCCGCCACCACCTCAGCCTCAACCCGATGAGCCTGCAGCAGTTGCTTTGGTGGTTACACCTATTGCACCATGGGCTAGAGATGATGACATTTTGCATAGGTTTATGAAGCTAAAGCCACCCAGATTTTCAGGTGGCATGGGAGAGGATCCTTACGATGTTTTCCTGGAGGTAGAGCATCGTTTTGAGGCTCGAGGCATTATTGATGATGCTAGCAGAGTCAAACTGGCGATGTTCCTTTTGAGTGGTCATGCAACTCGGTGGTGGAGTCTTGAGGCCCAAGGAGACTTCAGTTAGGCTAGATTTACAGACGATCTCATTGTTTCTATCCTTCCTCAGATTATTCAACACAAGAAGGCAAATTATTTCAATGATTTTTGTTAGGGAGAGGGCATGTCAGTGACAGAGTAGGAGGAGAAGTTTAAGGATTTGAGTAGGTCTGCACCTCTGTAGAGTCAAAGAGAGGAGGCATTGGCGAGGAATTTTTTCGACGTGTTGAGACCCACGATTGGTAGAGTGGTGGCGACTTTAGGGTTGACCACCATGAGGCAGATGGCTGAGTCTGCCAGAGAGATGGAATATATAGATGAGAGGCATTTGATGGAGTCAAAGAGAGCGAAGATAGAGGGTACTTTTGGAGGTCAACAGTGTCGGGGTTAGGGGACCCTATCGGAGCAGAGGCACCGACATTCTTTTGTAGGGTAGAGGCCCAGTCACAGCATTCAAAGCCATAGTGTAGCTCAGCTAGCCAGGCAGAGTGGAGGACAGAGCTCGGAGGGCTCGTATTAGCTTTGTAGCACCTGTGGGAAGTACTGGTACTGCCTCTGCTAGTGGAACTACAACAAGGCAGCTGGCAATAAGATAGCTGAGTGTACTATGAGGTTAAGTGCCAAGGCTCAGGCTGGACAGTCTACAGTTGGAGGATCAGGTTCAGCTAGCACCAATGTTGGCAGAGGAGCCGACAGAGGTTTGGGGAGCCGCAGTTAGGCTAGTGATGGTCGTGGTCATGCAGTTCAGGGTAGTGTCACTACAGAAGGGCATACCAGAGTGCACCATCTCACCCATCAGGAGGCTCAGACCTCCAATGCTGCAGTTATTGGTAAGCTTCTATATCTAACACTCCAGCATATGTATTATTTGATACTGTTGAATCATATTCATTTATCACTCTGCCTTTTATTGATCGTGCTGGGTTAGTATTACGTCAATTGGATAGGCTGGTAGAGGTTTCTTCACCTTTAGGTGTAAAGATGTTGACTAAATTTGGGGTTTAGGGTTGCGTGATTACTATTGATGGGAATCAGTTAGTAGTTGACCTCAACTTATTAGATGTGGGAGAATTTAATCTCATTCTGGGAATGGATTGGCTTTCAGATTGACATGCTGCCTTAGATTGCTTTACCAAGAGAGTATGTGTTCAACCGCCTAGTCAGAATGAGTTTTGTTACCAGGGTGAGCGAGGCATTGTGGTACGGAGTTACGTATCAGTTGTTAGAGCATAGAGGATGATTCACCGAATATATGAGGCGTATTTGGATTTTTTTTTACCTAGCCCGAAGGACCAAAGTTGAGTGTCGAGGATGTCCCATTGGTTCGGAAGTTCCCAGACGTGTTTTTGGAAGAGTTACTGGGACTTTCGCTTTAGCGGGAGATTGATTTTTCTATAGAGGTACAACCTGGTACCAATCCGATATCAATTTCACCATATTGGATGGCCCTAGCAGAACTGAAGGAGTTAGAGACTCAGCTGAAGGAGTTGTTAGATAAGGGATTTGTTCGACCGAGCATTTCACCTTAGGATGCTCAGGTGTTATTTGTGGAGAAGAAGGATGAGAGACTTCGTATGTGTATAGACTACCGTTAGCTTAACAAGGTAATGGTGAAGAACCCATATCCACTTCCAAAGATAGATGATCTGTTTGACCGGTTGCAGGGTGCACATCGATTTTCTAAGATTGACTTGAGGTTGGGATATCATCAATTGAGGATTAGAGGTGAAGACATTCGTAAGATAGCATTTTGAACTAGATATGGTCATTATGAATTCCTAGTAATGTTGTTTGGTTTGACCAACTCACCAATGACATTTATGGATTTGATGAACAAAGTGTTCAGACCATATTTGAATTGGTTCATCATTGTTTTCATTGATGACATCCTGATCTATTCGAAGAGTAGGGAAGAGCACGAGAACCACTTGAGGCCAGTATTACAGATACCGTGAGAACATCAGCTTTATGCTAAGTTCTCAAAGTGAGAATTTTGGCTCGAACAAGTGGCATTCTTAGGAAACGTGGTGTCTAGAGAGGGCATTATGGTTTATCCAAATAAGGTAGAGGCAGTACTCTATTGGGAGAGGCCTAAGATCACTACGGAGATTCAGAGCTTTCTTAGTTTAGTCGGGAATTATAGGTGGTTTATCCAAGACTTTTCTAGGATTACTTCTCTTATGACTCGGTTAACTCAAAAAGGAGTTAAATTTGTGTGGTCTGATAGATTTGAGGACAATTTCTAGAAGTTAAAGAAGTGTCTGACAAGTGCGCCAGTATTGGTTTCACCATCAGGTTCTAGAGGTTCTTCAGTGTATTGTGATGCATCAAGAGTTGGCCTAGGTTGTGTAGTGATGCAACATGGTAAAGTAATTGCCTACACATCAAAACAACTTAAGAGGCATGAGCATAACTATCTGACGCATGACTTAGAGTTAGCAGCATTGGTGTTCGCACTCAAGATCTGGAGGCATTATCTATACGGAGAGACTTTTGAGATCTTCACATATCATAAGAGTCTGAAGTACATTTTCAGGCAGCAAGACCTGAATTTAAGACAAAGACGTTGGCTAGAGTTGCTAAAAGATTATGATTGCACTATATCATACCATTCTAGCAAGGCAGCGTAGTTGCAGACGTACTAAGTAGAAAGTCGGTGGGTAGCTTAGATCATATCTCTGTTGAGAGACAACATGCATTGTTTGAGTGGTAGCGTTTGATGGAGTCCAGATTTGAGCTACAGTTAGTGATTCAGGGGCATAGTTTGGTCATATCAAGGTGAGCCCTATACTGTTGGACCGAATTAGGGAGCTTAGAAGGTGGACTTCGAGTTTTAGAGTTTGATTGAGAAGGTTAAGTCTCCTCAAATGTTGGGATTTAGTATTGATGACTCTGGAGTCCTTTGTTTTGGATTGAGGTTGTACATACCATGTTTGGGTGGTCTACATGACGAGATTATGACCGAGGGTCATAGTTCTACATATTATGTACATTCGGGATACATTAAGATGTATCGGGATCTTCAAAAGTCTTATTGGTGGCCAGGGATGAAGAAGAACATAGCTGAGTATGTTAGTCGGTGTTTGACCTGTCAGCAGGTTAAATTTGAGCACCAGCATCTTTCTGGATTATTGCAGTAGGTTCCCCTTCCAGAGTGGAAATGGGATCGCATCACTATGGATTTCTTAGTTGGCTTACCAAGGACGTCTTCGAGATATGACTTTATTTGATTTATCGTGGATCGATTGACGAAATCAGTCAATTCCTTCCTGTCAAGATGACATATAGAGTAGCACGCTTAGCGAAGCTATATGTGGATAGGATTGTATGCTTGCATGGCGTGCCCATTTCCATAGTGTCGGACAAAAGACCTCAGTTTACATCGCAGTTTTGCCATAAAATGCAGGAGGAGTTAGGTACTCGATTGGATTTCAGTATAGCTTTCCATCTGCAGACTGATGGATAGTCTGAGCACACGATTCAGACCTTAGAGGATATGCTGAGAGCGTGCACAGTGGATTTTGCAGGGAGTTGGAATTCCCATTTGCCTCTGGTAGAGTTTGCATACAATAACTCGTACCATTCGACTATTAGAAAGGCACCATACGAGGCATTGTATGGCAGGAAGTGTAAATCTCCTCTGTGTAGGGACAAGGCCAGTGAGAAAGAGCAGTTGGTGCCATATCTTATTTTAGAGACTACTGAGAAAGTCAGGTTGATCCAGCAGAGGATCCAGACTACTTATAGTCGTCAGAAGAGTTACGCTGACCCGAAGTATAAACATTTGGAGTTTAAGGTTGGAGACCATGTATTTCTCAAAGTATTGGCGATGAAGGGTGTAACGAGGTTTGGAAAGAATGGCAAGTTGAGCTCGAGATACATTGGTCCATTTGAGATTATCGGCCAAGTTAGAGCCGTGGCGTATGAGTTGGCCCTGCCGCCTCAGTTTGCTTCTGTCTATCCAGTATTTCATATTTCACTTCTATTTAAGTATGTATTCTATCCATCTCATGTTCTGGCACCGCAGTCGATCAAGGTTAGGCCCGATTCATCTTATGACTAGGTTCTGTTGAGGTGATTTTAGTGAAGGTGATTTTGAGGCACCACTTCGATGAGAAGGCCATTTGGGAGGCTGAGGATGAGATGCGACGCAGATATCCGCACCAGTTTGAATCTACAGGTTCTTAGGTTAGTGCATTATGTTTCAATCTCAATATTTTCTTTTCTGCATATTTGTTTCAACATCTCTGCAATTAGTTTCTCTATGTCAGTTTCTGTCTTTGCATTCAGTATTTTCGTTTCAGCATGTCTGTGTAGTTTCAGTTTCAGTATTGTCATTTTGGTGTATATGCTCGTGGTTTGGGTAGTTGAGTGTTGCTTGATTGGTTATGACTTGAGTTTGTTTTGAGATTTAGAATTGATCTCTGTGGTTTGCTTGTTTCAAAATTAGAGGACAAATTTCTTTTGAGGGGGGAAGTATGTAATACCTCGTCCAATTCTGAATTATCTTCTGTAGCATTCCTACCAATGTGATTTTTTTTATTGGTTTCAATCCTAATCTTTGATGTTTGAGGTTTGATCTTGTGTTTGAGGATGTTAATGATGTTATTCATGTAAGGTTTAATGTTGTTAAGCCTCGGGAATGGTCTAGTGCGTGTCCGAAAATAAAGGAAATCAAATGGAGCATTTTTGGCAAGCCTTACGTACGTTAGGCATAAGGCTCACCACATATGTAAGCTGCATTTGTGCTCACGTACGCAAGGTGAGAAGGTCACGTACGTGAACTGGAACTTGATTTTCTTTTTACGTATGTGAGGTCGTGTTTTCTTTCAAATCTAAAGCTTTTAGACTCTATTTTTGACCTTAATGATGTACATGAGTTGCTTCTAACATACGTGAGATTGTTCCTCACGTACGTTAACATTAGATTCATGTACGTGAGCTTCCATTTTCTATATATCCAAACCCCGACCGTTTCATTCGTCATTCATCTCTCTCTCGTCTCTCTCACTCAAATATATCTCAAACCACTTCAGAACACTCCCACATTGTTCACCCAACGTTCCTAGTCCATTTTTAAGGTAAGAAACATTTATTTTCTTCCAATTAACTTCTGTTTTATGCATTTAATTCATGGATCAAATTTTGGACTAGTTGAACTAGGGTTTCAATTCTGGTATGATTGGTGATGTTCTGATGTTAGAGGATACTAAAATAGGTTAGATATGGCTTAGAACAATAATAAAAATCTTTGAATCAATGGATTTCATGAGTTTTAGTGTAGGTTAGGGTTTGGTTAGAAATGGGTGACGGTTTTGGATGATTTTGAGGTTGTTCGATGTAATTGTTGATAAATTTGTGTTCTAAAGGATGCTTTGAGGTATTGTGGATGGCTCAGAACATTGGGTTTCGAGCGTTTCGGGTTTAAGGATGTTTTCGTTTAATTTTTTATCGCAAGGACCAATTCTGATATTTGCATGCTTGTGGATTAGTTCTAATATTTTCCAATTTATGGAGCAATTTGATATTTTGAGAGTTTAAGGACTAATTTACAATTTTTGAAAGTTTGAGAACTCTTTTTGAAATTCTAACTACTTGAGGACTCAATAGTAATTTTTAAAAATTTTAAGGACCATTTCATAATTTTACATAGGTTGGAGACTAAAACATAATTTTACAAAAATTTAAGGAGCCAATTAGTGTTTCGCATAGATTTCGATTTTTCAGGTTTCAATGTAAGATCTTTGACCGAAATAGATTTTTCGTAGTCTAGTGAGTGTCTTCATCTGCATTTACATATCATGCATTCGGTACTGCCACAATGTCAGTATTCGATTCTGATAAATGGTGATATTTGTATCTGCTTCAGCTTCCTGTGTTTATCAGCAGGATCAGCCACCTGCTAGCGGTACTTGACTGGATCCATAGCTTTGGATATCAGGTGAGTGAAATGGCAGCTTTAGACACATAGGTTGTGTCTCCTAAATTACATGTTTTTGCTGTGTTCGCCATTACTCTAAAATTGGAATAATAATGGCTTGGCTAATTAATAATCCAGATTATGTGATTATTAATATTCAGTTTTTATTTTTGATAAATGGTATTTATATGGTTTATAAATATTTTCTGCAAATTAATTCAGCTTCCAATTTTGAATATTTATATAAGGTATATAAATATTTGTTGTAAAATAATTTTTAATCAGCATGTGTGCTATATATATATATATATATATATATATATATATATATTTGAACATTGCATCAAAACAATTTTTTGCCAGATGGTAAGCTTTACTATCAGTTTTTTATTTTTATTGAATATATCAAAGGAGATTCAAATTCAATTCCTGATTTTCTAACCCGTGAATTTTTACAAAGCAGGTCTTGAATGACAATGCCTCCTAAAAAGAAAGACAAAGAGGCACAGAGCAAGGAATCCAAAACAAATTCCAAATTACCAATTGTTCCACAACCCATCAAAACCTGGTATGACATTGTCACAGAAGATGAAGCCACCAACAACAAACAAACTATATGTGCTATATATATATATATATATATATATATATATATAAATGGTATGGGGCACCTGTGCTAAGTAGGGTAAACGTAGCCTTTGGTATACTAGTGCGCAAGTCAAGGCCCGATTACTAGGGTTTATGGTAGCCTTGTGTCCGACCAGACACGTACTCAGTATCAATTTGGTGATAGAGTTCACCATATTATTTATTTATCAGTCAGTCTCAGGTCTCATATCTACTTTAGTTATACAGTATATGGTAAATATATTACGTATGTTTCTACTTGTTGTTGTTTGCTTTCGATGCGAACGTTTTCAAAATGAGTTTTCGAACTATATTTTGGTATTAGCGTGTATATGTATATACACTTATATACGTGCATGTGGTATTTTGAAACGGTTTTCAAAACAGTTTTTGTGAGGTCGGTGCTGCTCTAGAGTGTCATTTTCTCACTAGGGATTCTTACTCTTTTTCTTTTGTTTCTTGTCGATGTTTCTTATCTTGTTTCGCAGGTTCTCATTTTGGCATTCGGTAACCGTTTGGCATCCTTGCACCTAGTGAGGCGTTCCATTGATAGTGAATGTCCTCTTGGTTCGGGCTCATTCTGTTTTTGGTTAAAGCTCTACACCGGGATGTTGTTGGGTTACTGGGTCTGATCTTGTCCTTTTGGATTTATATTTATACTCTGATATTATGATTTGTTTTATATAACTTTCTATTTGATATTATATATGTACTTATGATTTTAGTATAAAATTTTTTATATTTTACAAATGTTTTGATAATGGTTTTATTCAATAAGTTGGGTAGAATGTCTGGTCTCCGAGGATTGTGTGAGATGAGTCGGGCTCCCACAGACAGTTTGCCTTGCACGCCGGTCCTGATCCGGAAACGGGTCGTGACAAATATTTGTTGATGTTATAATTTGAGACGTGGTGGCTTCAATTGATTCGAGTTTTGAATATCTATATTTGAGGTCGCATGAGGTAGTTTCAGGTTACTTCAGCGGAATTTTGAGATTTGTTCTGTTTGTGAAAAAGGAGTTCATACTAGTTTGGGATCGAATTGATATTGCATTCGACTTATTCTACTTTGGTAAATTTGAGAAAATTTAGGGAAAATCTGATTCGTTATTAGGTGGCTATAATTAATAAAGATGATTTGATATTTGATATGTTTCATGAACAAGGAGTTCATGCTATGATAAGATTGGAATTATTGTTGCAATCAAATTATGGTATTTTGGGGGAATTTGAGGAAATACGGGATTAAGATTAGATTTGTTATTGGGAATAATTTGCGAGACTAATTCAAGGTTTCATATCAGGAAATAAATGGTGATATGGGATTGTTAAGCGCAGAGGAGCTTAACGATATTGTTAAGTATAATATGTTTATAGAAATTGTGGATTAGTCCGCTAATTATTGATGATAATTTTTAAGGTAAACTTATGTTGTTTATTGGAGTTAGATTTGTTAAGATCCAAGATCAATGTTCATGACATGTATATTGTTTGGTGTTGATTGGAGTGGAACTGTACTTGGAGTACTTAAGGCTTTGAAATACTAAGACTATGGTTTATGGAGTCAATTATGGATTTATTTGTCGTTATGAGCAGGGATTTAATAATTATTGTTTGGACGTCGATCGGTTCAATAAAGAAATTTTATTGGGACCAATATTTTGATCCTATTGACTTCGAGGATATTCAGTATATGATAATTAGAGGTTAATCCTAGATGGATTAGTGAGATAGCCTAATGGTGAAAGTAGTATGCAGTTGTCAATATTGCGCTATAATCATTTGGTGATTCCTTTGACTTTAGAGTCAAATATCTGTAGTAAGGATTAAAGAGATCTGTGATTATTGATTTGGTGACAAATTCAGGTGATGACTTCTTTGATTTCTTTGAATCATTTGATGATTTCTAATAACGATCATTGGGATGATCATTTCGGTAAACGATAACTTTGTTTGAGGTTAAAACAACCATGATAATATAAAAGATATGAATGAGATTTGAGGAGTCGATTTAAGTTTGACTTAAATGATGAATGATTGTAACTGGAGAGATGATCTGAATTCTATTGTGACTAAGTGAATTGACTTATGAGTTTGACTTAATGTGGGTTAAAAGAAATTGTTATGGATGATGTACGCTTTGGAGTACTTATGACATGATTTGTTATCATTGTTAGTGACAAAGGTGCTCATGGTATCATCTTTAGTGTTATTTGATTTCTAATATATTGAATTTGAGATTGTGATTCGAATTTGGGTTATCTTTGTTAAAGAGAGCTGCCTTTGCGGATTTGATGTCATTCTTTGCAAAAGAATGTGAAAGTGATAGGTGATTTCCCATGAATATGGGTTAAGGATCTAAGATATGATTGTGTTTAAGAACTCAAATTTGATTTGGTTTGATTTGATTCTAGGAATTTAGCATTAGTGGATTACTTCTAGAGTGTTTACGCTACCTCTGATAATGATGTTTGGACTTGTTCCACTTTTCCTTGACCTCTGTGAATGCAGATTGAGTTGGATCAATTTTTTCTTTTGTATCTTGACCAAATGTGATTGCCAAAGCTTCCCTTTTCGTAGTCTAGTTTGCAGTTTGATTTGCTTTTGTTTTGCTCCATATGTTGGGTCAAGTATCGAGACCTTCAACTTTTGATCTTTGGAATAAGCATTTGAGTTTGTACCTTTTGACATTTATTCTTTGAGCTTTGAGCACATTTTCTTTTTTGACTTATGTCTTTGTACGTTCTGGTGTCTCCAGATTTGTTCCATGTTTTTTTGTGATTGTCGGACAAGGTTAGACTTAGTCTTTCCTTTTTGTTGGAGCGTTTGTGAGCACTTCTCTATAGCACTATTTTGTTAGGTCGTTGTACGGCTATCCACACCTATTTGATTCTAATTTGCATATTCTGCATTTTTACATTCTCGATAGATGTTTGCATAGCTGACTCTGAGAGAATTGTGCTCTAACGAGTTCTCACTTAGTTCCTCTGTTGTGATTATGTGAAAATCTTGGATTTTGGTTCCAGTTTGGGGATAGATTTGATTTCTGGTGTTTGGATGTTGGAGATTCATTTTGATGAAATATTTTAGTTGTTTTGGTGTTTCGCACATTCTGTATCCTTTCTTATCTAATTTAGAAATTCGAGGATGAATTTCTTTTCAGAGGGGAGTATGTAATACCCTACCTATTTCGATTAAAGTTCCTGTATTTTTTTCAATCGAGTTCGATTTGATCTTTGATAATTGGAGTTTCCATTTATTTGTTTTATGATCTTTGGTGTTTAATGATGATAATTATGCCTAGTTTGGTGTTATGGAACCTCGAGGATGGTTCGGGACAAGTTTGGAAGCGTGAAACATCGAGAATGTGGGGTGATGTGCTTGCAATGTACGTTAGAACAAGTGTGACGTACGTTATCTGGATTTTTGAAGATCAACATGCGTTGTGAAGAGGAAGACGCACGTTGTTCATGTGCAACATACATTGTGAAGAAAATGGTGTACATTGTGTTTCTTTGGATCTGTGGCTACTAGATGCAGCACAACGTACGTTGAAGGTGTGTAACATACGTTGTGAAGGGTGGCAACGTGCGTTGGGCTTTAGAATGATGTACATTGTTGTTTATTTCACTGAAATGCGTCTGTCTTTAAAACTCGACCCCTCTTCGGCCTTCACTCATTTTCTCCACTAATTGCACTCCCAAATCCATCTCTTAGAATCTCCTAACGTCTCTCATTGTTTCCTCTTTCTCTCTCGAGGTAAGAACACGCCTTAATTCATTTCTTTTCTTCCATTTTCACATTGAATCAAGTTTTGATTCATGGGTTTGGTGGGTGATGATTTTGAAGATCTGAGTTGATTTAGTTTGTTTATGATGAAATGGATGTTATAGGTTGTTAGATTATGATTGTTTAATGTTAGATTAACAAGAATCAAGCCTTGAATCAAGAGATTTGATGAGTTTTTGGGTAGGCTAGGATTCCAAACGGTTTTGATTAATTTTGGACAAATTTGTTGTTTGATTGGTGATTTTATTGATGGATTAATGTCCTGAGGTTGATATCGACTAATGTGGGTGTTTGATTATATCAAGTATCGACCGAATTGTGTTTTTGATATTTTTGAGAATAAAAATTTGTCCACCATCAAGTTTTGTAAATTCCTAAAAAAATTGAGCCGAGATTTGTAACTTCATAAGACTGAGGTTTAGATTTGTAACTAAGGTATACATTTTTAATTTTAGAAACCTGAGATTCAGATTCGTAATTTTGGAAACTTGGACATATTTTTGTAATTTTGAGGACTTCGGTATAGAATTGTAATTTCTGAGAGTTTGAGGACTCTTTTGGAAAATTTGACTCCTTGGAGGACTTCTTTGTAATTTTACGGGATTGGGACTAGTTGTTATTTTTCCTAAATCTTAGGGACCAAATTGTAATTTTACATTGAGGTGTAATATTTGATTATTATTATTTTAGACTTTGGTCCGAAAAAGGGTTTTTGGGCTTTGTTCAAGCATTTGAGTTTGCATATTCATTTGCACGTATTTCGATACAACTACAGTACCAGATTGATTTTTTATCTTGATATGTCTATTCCAGTTCTACTTGGTTTCCGAGGAAAACAGTCATTCACCGATAGACCGTGATCTGGATTATTTATTCAGCGTCCAAGTCAGTGAAATGACAGCTTCAGACACATAGGTTATGTCTCTTTAACTTATATGTTTTTGTTGTTCTATGATCATAATATGTAATCTGAAATAAATATAAGATAGAAAATCCTAAAATTTGACTGATGTGAAACCTCTGTTGTAGAAACTTAGTTTCTTTGGAAACTTTGATGGTTTTAAAACAAAGATCGTATTTTGATATTTATTATGGTTTTGGTAATAACCACTCTGCTTTTTATTTTTGAGATATTCTCTATAGAGAATACTTTGTTCAGTACTTTGAAGTGTTTTGAAAATAACTATTTTGTATTATTGGAAAAATTATGGAATAGTTATTACGTTTTGAAGTAAATGTTTTGCTTATAAGAGTATTTGATTTATAAGAGAGGAAATATTCTTCCGAAATGAATATTCAGATGAATTTGTATTTCTATGAAATAAAAGTTATTTATTTCATTTTTTCAATTGATTTATGAAATTAGATATTTCATGATTTGACAATGGCGTAGCCATTATTATGTTTTGAAATTAATATATATGTATTATATGTCTTCCCTCTGATTTTGATGTTGAATTGCATGCTTTGCTTTCATACTATGTATTAGAATGCTTAGGTTTTTCTTATATGGGACTCCTCTGTTACAAGGGTGAATAGTGACTGTTGGTATACCAATGCATTGAGAAGGCCCAGCTATCAGGGATGTTAGTAGCCATGTGTCCCAGCTCGGCACATGATTTGATATTGAGTGGTGGCGGAGTCCACGTTTGTTATACATTGGATGTTGGCGTAGACCACATCACCTTTGATTGTAGTGTTGGATGCACACATTTGCTTTGGTCCCATATATTTGATATATGTTTTGACTCTGAAACCATGTTTTAGATCTGAAAATGATTTTGATATTGGTCCCTTGTCATTTTTTTTATATGATATATTTTGCAAATCAATATTTGGAGTTTTGAGCTTCTATGATCTGAAAATAAATAATTCGACATTGCATTGTGATTTCAAAAGAAATAATTTGATAGTTGTGACTTATGATTTACAAATAAAAAGTTATGATTTGCTAATAAATGTTTTCGTGTGATTGTTTGTTCGTTGTTTGCCTTGGTTAAGAACGATTTCGAAATGAATTTCGAAACTACTATTTTGTACTTAGCTTGTATACATGTATACACTTATATCTGCATGTGAAGTTTTCTAAATATTTTCAAAACAACTTCCGTGAGACCCGGTGCCGCTCTGGAGTGCCATTTCCTCACTAGGGATTCTTGCCCCTTTCTTTTATGTCTATTTTCCTATATTCTCATTTTCAGATGATTTTGGTTGATTGTGATCTACCATTCTTCAACACTCTGTGAGGCATTTCTGCAATCACAGTCAATGCCCTTTTGTTCGGGCTCAGTTATTTATTTTTGTTAATTGCTCCACACCAGTAATCTTGTGGGTGTATATATTGTATACCTATTTAGTATTTTAAACATGATCCATTGTTTATCAAATGTTTTATTATTATTGATAAAACTTGTGTTTTAATTAAATTTGAATTTCTATTCACTAACCTTGAAAATGGTTTTAGTATTGTTTAAAATAAATTGGTTTTGGTTTTGTTCTTTGAGGCTTGTACAAGATGGGTCGGGCTCCCATAGACGGTTCGTTTCGTACGCCGATCATGATCCGGGAACAGGTTGTGACAGAGGAACAAAGGAAAGGGAGAAGGTGGATGGCGGCAGAAGAGGAGCGGCTAGGGTTTTTTCGAGAGAGAGTGCAAGAGAGTAACCAATAGAGAGAAACGAGAAGAGAGAGGAAGAGAGAAACTGAAGAGAGAGAAAAATTTAAAAAATAAAACGAAAAAATGAAATTTATATAAAAATTAATGTGGCATTTTTAAAATCTATGTTTCAAACATGTGATATTTTTAAATAGAAAATATAAAGATTGACATTTGTATTGAATTGAAACATAAACTGTTATTTTTAAAAACTGTGGCAAAAAAAAATACACACCACGTAATTAGCACAATGAGATAGAGAAATCGTTTTCCTTAGTTTTTGCTAGACAAAGGTTTTAAAGAAGCTTGTTTTCTACTAGTGCTCCTACACTAAAGAGTTTTAAAGAAGCTTGTTTTCTACTTGTGTACCTTAGTTTTCGATAGACAGAGGCTTACAACCAAACGAGGTCCATTCGAGAGCCAAATGAAATTTTTAATTGAATTTTATTGTTTATGTGAGGTTTGAGAATTAATTGTTGGAGTAGTCTATGGAGTAGGGAAAATCACATTTTTATAGCAAATTAAAATGTCAAATCTGAAAAATGTCACCACCAGATTGCAAATATTAGCACTGTCACAAATGTCAAAACATATATTAAAAATACAACTTTTTAGGAAATTCATGAGCAATCTAAGATTTTTCACAAGAAATTGATTTTTTTGTAGGAAATTGATTCCTGACGAGAAATTGAATTTATTTTAAAGAAATTCAAAAAAAAATAATTTTTCCAAAAGGCATACAAAGGTGTACAATGGTACACACAGATGTACAAAACATTCCCAACTTTTAAAGAAAAAACTAATTTAATGAATTTCAATAGGTGTACACAATTGTACAAATCAATTGTATATATTTGCATTTTCTTTATTTGCATTTCTTTATTAAACTGATTAATTGGTGTACATAAATGTTCTTAGGTGTACATTAGTGTACAGGTTAAGCTGTACACAAGTGTACACCATTGTAAATGTACACACTTAATTGATTTAATGGATTTAGTGCTAACTTGTATAATTACAAAACCTTAAGGACTACACACGATATCTTACAAAATGTTAGGGACAAAGTTTGCAGAATCAAGATCAAGAGAAGCTTGTTGGTTGCGGCTAGGGCTTCACTGAAACCCTACCAAGATCATTCAAGCTCAATACTCTGGGAAAGACCCAAGCGTAAATGACTCAATATTCTAGAAGTTTTATTCTGCAAATTATTCCCATGTTTTCTAGGATATAATTAACAAATAGTTAGTAAGAGATTAAAGATAAAACTTGCAGAGTGCACGCAAGAGGATCGAGTGATATTCCTAAAAATTAGATGATAAAACGGCATTGGTTTGTACGTTCTCATCACCCACACTCCCTCCATTATAAAGAGGGAGATCCTAGACGCTTTGAGGTATGTTTTTATCACCTACAAGATAGATCGAAACTCTATAGAAATTTTAACTTGAGCATCGGAGTGCCCCCAAAAAATACCTCCCTGACCTCTGACCTTGTTTTTTTGTAGAATTTGCTCGTATGCACGTGAAAGATGGTGAAAGCATAGTTGTTGAATTGAGGCAACAACAACTACAAATATCTCAGACTTGTTAGCCACATATCTCTCATATCAAATCTTAGACTATACCAATTCTCAATCAATAAACTAAACCTAACTTTATTCATCATGGCTAATTACTCGGCCAATAAATTGAACCAGAATTAAAACTATTAGATTAAATTTGAACAACTTAAAAAGATATAAACCACTAGAAGCACATGAAGAAGATAATTAGAAATTGTCATAAAAGAACCATAACCAATCCCATCAATTAGAAGCCAAGAAACCCGAATAATTTCAATGCCAGCGAAAAGAGTCGTAACTTCAGAAAATCCTTGAGGGATCGTTCAAAACGAAAAAGAAAGTGAGTGACCCAATCGATTGCGGCGGTTCGTTTTGTAGTTTCCACCCTCGCCTGGGTAGGTTTTGTATCCGACCGTATATTTCCCTCGAGCCTTCTTTTTATGTGTGCGATCCTTTCCCAAGCTCGTGTATTATATTCTGCTAACCCTTAATTAGTTTTTTAATATACTCTCCATGAAAGAATGAGCCGCTCAAAATATGTGACAAACAAAATCACGTATGTCAAGATCTCATACCAAAAATTACCAGTTATACGCAATAAACAAGAACAAATTTAAAGTCGGATAATTCAAGTAAACAATCCAATAAACAGTAAAGCCCTGAAATCATAAGACCAATAAACAGAGAAATAGAAAGAGACCATTGTTGGATCAATTCATGTTTGTAAAGACTAAAAACATAGTTAATTATTCACATTTATTAGAAGCCCTTATAGAGGCTTTACAGAGTAACAAAATAACTCATCTAAATCAGACTTTTTTGCACTAAATCAAACATAATCTCAACTTGAATATGGAAAATAAACTGGTAAAATCAAATTTCAAAACACTAGCCAAATCTGCAACTTTGAATCAGTCTTTTCCAACACCATCGTCCGAGCCGGGAGCATTAGCGTTGTTAGTGGCTGGTTTCTGGTGGGGTTTTGTCTATTTCTGGAGCCTTGACAAAAATTGATTTAGCAAGCTCTTTGATGTTAGGGACATCATAGTTCTGTGCTGCGTAGACACCACAGGTTGCCGCCGCCATCAGCGTAAAGGTCGTGCAAATAAAACCCTTGTTTTGTTTTGGAATACTCTTGTATGAGGGCTTAGAAAAAAGGAAATATTGAAGGATTGTGTTGAAAGTACAAACAGAGGTTTCGACTACACTTATTTATAATTGTTACTGGAGTCTGAAACCCTGGATGCTAGAAGAACCTGACTTCTCTAAAAAGACTAATTTTTATAATATCCTGACTTCTCTACCAAGTTGATCAAGATGACCCGACAAGATTTCTAGCGTAAATCAAGCTATGGGCTGTCATTAATAACCAATTAATTGATACTTACAAGTAATTTAAAAAACACAAAAATACGGCTTATTCTCTCTTAGAATTAAAAAGTACATTTGTTACATCAAATTGTAGTTTTCACAAATATGCTAGCCCTTCATTTTTTATACACACGGTTTTGCATTTTGTACGACAGGATGAAACAAAAAAAAAACAACCATTAAAAAACTGAAAACAACCAACAAACTAATCAATTTGTACCATTAAAAACAACAAAAAAATTACAGAAATAGCATAAATACATGGTATTTGGATTTATTTTTAGTTTTTTGGAACTAGAGACTAATGTTTGTTTCTCTTTTTTATTCTTTTGGTTTAATGTTAATTTTTTTTATTGTTAATATTTTTTTTATGGATGAACTCTCTTTCTTTTGTTTTTTATGTGTTGAAATTTTTTGTTGTTTTTAATAGTACAAATTGGGTGATTTTTTGGTTATTTTTCTATTTTTCAATGGTTTTTTTCTGGTTTTAGACTGAAGTATAAAATGTAAGCTGATGCGTACAAAAAATGAAAGGGCGACATAATTGTCGAAACTATAATTTTAGTGCTTATTTTTGTAATTTTGATTTTCAAAAGATATGCTTATGTAATTAGCCCTTTGAAAAAATGTAAAGGTTTTTACCTCTAATGTCATTAAAAGATAATATCCTATTGGTTTCTAGTATTACATTGAAAACTAAATGATATTGCGGCGTGGATTTTTTTTCAATTATAATATCTACTTTGCTCCAACATGTTTTGAAATCACACATACGCCCCCGACGGCATTATAATTCTTAAAATGCCCCAATATGTAAGTCTCTTTCTTGTCTATCTTCTCTCTCTCCCCGTTTCGGTTTCTTCGCATGATTGAGATTCAAAAGGTGGTAGCGTTGACGAAGAGACAGCCGGCGGCGAAGAAGAAAAGAGGCGTGGCCTAATCGAATGTGTGAGTGAAGGACCACAAATGTCATTACATATTAATTGGAAAGGCCGAGTAGCCTTGAAAGAATAAATTGGAAATGGCAATTCATGTATCTTTGCAATGCTACAACTATGACAAAGAGAAGATTTATTTGAATTTGAAAAGGAAAGTTTGATGTATCTAGGAGCATGATGAACTAAATGACTATTGGCATGGCCCAATCGCTGATGCCAGGTAGAAATGGCGACCTCTCCCACGAGTTGAGCGGCCTCCACGGCTTGAATTCTGCTGTTGAGGATAATGCGCAGAAGCATTGAGTGAATCACTTGGATTCTTATCTCTTTGCAACTGGAATTCTTCGCTCAATAGCAGTCCTCGTAACGTACAGTAACTAGTTCGTCGCTCAACTCTATCCTTGATCAGTAATTTATCCAATTAATACAGTAATTAGATTTGCATCAGTAATTAATACTCTGTTTCTGTTTCAGGTCAGATTGAGCACTACTTAGTATTCTTACAATAATTCGTTCATTTTATAATCAAATTGAACTCTGTAATTTCAGTCCGAAATTATACATCCTAATCTTTCTGCACATATAAAGTATAATTCCTAGTTCAATTTGTATAATTTTTGGTGAATTTTTAAAGTCAGACTAACTGCTGCTATGTTTCTACTTCAGGAGAGATTGAACATCACTCAGTATTTCAATCATGGTTCATTCATTTTAACTTCAAATTGAGATCTATAAATTGGGTCAAAAACTAGACATATAGATCTTTGAAGAAGAAGAAGAGAAAATACAACGAAATTATCAAACCACAGTCCGTTTACTTTTAGACAACAAACGTACAGTTGTTCCACTAAGCTTTTATAGCTTAGTGACACTGAAGGCAACTAATAGGTGGAAAATTCAATTCTTCATATGTAGGAAAATAAAAACAGTAGCTCTTAATTTTTATAATGGTGTGACTCACTAATAGGCAGACAAAAACAAGAACAAAATTACACAATCTAGAGTGAAAATTAACATTACTGGATGCATCTTTTTGATCAATTAGTTGCAGGAGAAGTAGTGGAGGGTCGCTGATCAGTATCTGGGCTTGGAGAAGTCTTCTCTTTCTGTTCACGAGGACAATTAGGCCATTTTCGTCCAGCTCCATGGTGTTGCCGACGTTGGACTCCTTGAGATATGAAGACCCCAAATAGGGTCCCTAAAGCAAAGATTGCAACTGGATTTTGATTCATAATGCTTAAAATTTTATGACCTTAACAGTAAATGTCCTGTAAAAGCTCTTTGAGTTATGGAGAGAAAATGGATTTTGATTTTGATGGAGCTTGTTTGGAGGATTAATTTATAGGGATTAGTTTCAAAAGTATACCGTAGTGCCCAAGCACATCTTTATTTAGTTATAATTTTCTACATGGTCATCCCAAGGGGTAGGGGTTGAGTGGGGGCAACATCAAAAATAATCTGTCGTTAAATGCCAAATTACGTCTTGTGTACCTATCTTCGTTGCCAAAGTTGACCAGATACCACAACTAACAAATAAATCACTGAGACTTAACAAGAGTTCTATCTAAATATTTCTTGGCTCAAATTTCTGCCATTTATCTTCAGCCACGAGGCTATGCTTAAAATTGACTTTAAGACTATTGAATTGAACTAATCATTGCATTGCACCTTCATTGATAGGATATCCGGTTAGTTTTTTGAAGGCTTGAGCCTCTCCACGCAGCTTAACTGCACGTACGCCATCAAAGCAATAGTAAATATAAATAGCATAAATCTCAATTAGCATTCAATGGACTCCTAGGCTTTTTATCTTATCATATTTATAAGTGTACGCCAAACAATTACCACATTGGTCAAAATTTTTATTCCAAAACTAAAAAAAAAAATTCAATAATATCCTCCATTTTATGTGAGTTTTTTTTTTTGTTAAGAATGGTCTAATGAGCTTATGTTTTTTTCTCTTTTATCCTTGTTATTAGTAATTAATGTTACTTGTTCATTGGTGTAATATTTATATTCATAGCTACAACAATACTTTTTTGAAATTCAAAAAAAAATAAATGAGGGTATAATAGGAATATTGGCATTAAATACATAAATTTTC
>CAODLS010209009.1:0-20554 GCA_948243855.1 Flueggea neowawraea | reverse complement strand
ATACAAAGAAAACTAGAACAAATGCCTAAAGTGTAAAAGATTTTCACAGAAAAACTACATATGAAACAATTCAAGTCAGAAAACGTGTCTTACCTTTCTGTTGGTTCAAATTTGCAGTTTCTCCATGAGTATTTCCTTCTATACCATGCAACCTCTTTGAATTCATCCTTCATATTCAAGGAAAACATTTACCAATGGACTAAAAATGGAATAGAAGTATAGAGCCACTACAATTCTCCTAACAGTTGAAATTCCAAGGAAATCCTTTACAAGGGAACGTTATGCTAGACTACGAGAGGTATCAATAAGTCGGGCTTTCAGAAGACATAGAAAACTATATAAAAAATTACAATTCATAAAAACTTTCAAGAAAATAAACGAGAGAGAGAAAGCAATGGAGATTTCGTCCTGTATATCTTATTAGAAATTTTCCACATTACTTGCACGCAAATAGGAAAGACTAAATATTTAGATTATGAGATGGTGCACGCACTCACCTACTATCCTCAGATAATGATGCCAAGGATGCATGGGCACATGCAGCAGCAACTCTAGGTCCAACAGCAGAGGCCAGAAAAGCAACCTAGAACAAAAACCTCCACTCAGATTTAAAAAGCCATGAAGAGTACGAACAAATAATAAAGGGAGAAACAAAAAGTAAAATTCATCTTGTTCACACTGTAGCATTGCCCCTCATGTCAAACATGAACTATATTGAAACTAATTGAAACAATATATTAAGAATCTATGAGGTAAAACTGACACCTCCTTATCTAGGTGTTTTACTCATTTGTTTTCTTAATGCTTAGCTTTAGTGCCTGATGTGGAATCTATTGTCTGGCAATTCAAGAAATATCCAGTTTGGCATTGTAGGCAAGAGCTGTAACCCTTAAATTTAAGGGTACACAAAACTGCCAGATAAAAGATGGTATTTGAACCAAAGGAAAAGAGCCAAACAAGTTAATGGCTTCTAGCTGCTGGCGTCATTTTCTTTTTTATCCCTTTTCTATCTATGATATCAATGTTTCAATAATAAGACAAAGTACATCTGCATTCAGTGTACATTATACTACGGTCCAAATCAGGTTGGTTGTATGCCTTTAAGTGAATACATGGGAAGCATAGTAAAGATGGTGTATTACCAATGCCATAACTGGATTTCCAGAGTTTGCAAAAGGTAGCCTGCTCTCAGAATCAGCCTCTTGAATACATGATCCTATGTAGAGAAAGACGTGCAGAATGTTACATAACACATCATCATCACAATGAGTAGAACAAGAATGGAAACCTGGTAAAACAGTAAATTACCCTTAGAACTTGCATGCGTTCTTCCATCAGTATCTTTAACTGGTGTCTTGGATTGTTTGGTCATACTAGGCACTTCAATACTATCCAACAGACTATCTTCCATGGGTAGTCGCAGGAAATGAAGGATGCATTGTGCTTTTGACTTGGTTCCAACATGCTCAGCAATTTCATTCCAATTCTCATTGTAAATTTCCATTGCTTCAAGTAGCAGCAACGTTTCCTGATCACTCCAACTGTCTCCATTCAGGTCACCATAATCTTTCGTTGAATCCAGTTTGACAAAATCTAAGCTTGAATGACCAGTCACAAATCTTCCCTCATGGAAGCAATCCGAGCATAGCATTACATCAACCTGTCAAATTGGAATGTTAATGAGCCCCAACAAACTCATCAAAAAGGTGAGTAGCATCACCATATATGTAAGCAAAATGTCCTACAAATCTAAGAATAAAGAATCCAGTTATACTTGAACCCAGCTCTAAAAGATGTAAGCTCACAGTATTATCCCCAAGTATATGAAAAAAATATATCAAAATAGCCACTAAATGATAAAGGGAATTCCATTTTAAATGCTCATAAAGCTGATGCTGAAAACCAAAGAATACAATTCCTATGTCTACCTTTTCCATAACGCACTAATAAAGAGAGTAATTATGAGAACACAAATATCAGCACCTAAAAATATTGTTAGCATTTTTTTGGCAGAAATCATATCATTAACACTCATAAATAAAATGAAACGATGTTAAAGCTGCCAAGGCAGGAAGGCAAAACATTCTAACTTGGAGGTAAACTTAGACACCAAAGAATCAACTACAACTACAACAGAAGAGTTCTTAATATGAACAGGTAAATAACCAACAAGATGATATAGATATAATGTGTTAAATACCTCCTTTTGCGACTGGTAGTACACAATGGGAAGAGGCTGAGAACAGTAATTGCAGTAATTTTCAGATAAGCGCTCACGAATTCTGCTGTCCAAGTCAGAGGAATCATCATCATGACCAGACAATGATGAATATACATCAACTGCCTTAAGCCAACATTTGGGCTTGTCAAATTTGATCAAACTATCGATTGACTTTAAAGCAGCAGATGGCACATGAACCTCACCATTTGGATCTTCCCTCAAACAAGACCGAATATTCCAAGATTCACGACTTGGTGGAGCAGCACTGTAATTGATAATTCCCCAGTGATCAAGAAACCTAACAATTCGTGTCACATCTTCATTATCAATGCCAGCCACCAGTCCCTGACAATCAGTAACAGTAAGCCTTATTTCTGGATTCTCCATGTACTTTGCAACAATGTAATTCCTACATTCCATGTACTTCTCTGGTGTGTGGTCTGGTGACTTCCCAGAGAAAAAATGTGGCACCACTTGTCTCTCCAATCGATTCACCGTAGCAGGTGAAAACCAGTCTACTCATGAAGAACCCAAAAAAATAGAAGGCTAATATCAATATGAAACAGATATATGACATCATTAAAGAATGAGTTTGTGTGTCTGCACTCATGTTAATGACAGAATCACAGACAGGTGTGTACATGAAACATGGATTATTATAGAACAAACGCACAGAGAAATTAATCAAAAAAAAAGATCAAATCCTTGAGACCATTCACATCAGACAAACACTAATAGCAAGATCCTCAACTGATACAGCCACAGTAATGGTGACACCCATCCACTCCAATTCAGCATGCATTTCATCAGCCACAACGCCAACTTCCTTTTTCTAATGACATAATTGGCAGTAAACTCTCAACTGAATATAAATTTTCCCAAAGTTTGGCACTATTTAATAAAAGATGGATATGGAAGTGCAAAATACAAACTTTTCAAGCAAGAATTCCAAAGGCACACATCATATTGTTGCAAATTTCACATTACCACGATATAAACTCACAAAAACCTTCATTAATTTAACTTAAAAGCATAATAACATGTGTAAAAACTCCAAACTGCTTGCCACATCCAATATCAACAAGAATACGAATCTCCAAATCATTGTATCTTGTGCTTCAATTAAAGCCCAATTCTTTTCTTTCAGTAATTCAACAATTAGAACACTAAAATAACCACTCAAAAGTCAGCAACGTACCAAACCACTGCACTAGAGTACAGTATTCCATACGAAAACAAAGTATAAGTCACAATAAATAATAACAAAAAATCCAATTCAGCTCACTTTTCACAATCATATGCATGAGTACAAAACGTGGAAGAAACAACAGACAAAATTAGTAGTTTTTACCTGAATGCATAGGAACCACATGAACCCTGCTCCCAAACCGCTTAACAACACCCTTCCCCTCCATAATCTGCGGAGGCGTCACTACATAACAACCACCACAACCACTCGAACTCCCGCCATCACTTCTCTCCTGATCACTTCCCTCCCGTGGAACCGCAGACACCGCCTGCAACTGCCCGTACGACACATTCTCCAAATTCAACACTTGCCCTCTACTCCCACTACTCTCACCAGCCGAATTCGCCCTATCGATGGCAACCACAGCGAGAACCGCCGGATGGGGGCGAGTCACAGAGCGCTGAACAACCGGAGGAAAATCACACAACCGAACCCCACCTTCACCAAGAACCTCAGTCTGAGGAGGTTTCGGATCGGAGGGCTGGGGCTGCTCCTCAGAATCATCGATATTATTATTATTATTATCTTCGTCGGGAGGAACGGCGTCGTCATCGTCATCATCGTCTTCGTCGCGTTTTAGGGGTTTTTGGGGGATTTGGGGGTCCCGCTTCCGGCGCTTCCATTTGCCGCGACCATCTGTGGAAAGAAGAAGAATAGAATTGAAAAATTAGAAGAGCGAAAGAGGGGTCTAGGGGAGGAAGAGAGAGAGAGTGAGAGTGGGAATTGGGACTGACCTGAAGGGAAAGAGGAGGAAGCTGGCATTGTTGTTGAGAAAAATGTGGAGATTTGTGGGGTCTTCTTTGATTGGTTCAATGGAATCTCTCTCTCTCTTCCTATCTGCTGTTTCTTTCTCTCTGTGAGTGTGTGTGTGCGTTCTTTTGTGAGCTTCGCGTTGGTGCTGAGTCTCGCTGTGATGGTAATTTCCTTTTGAATTTTCTTTCTTGCTTCTCTCTCTCTCAGTTATTATTGGACCTGTAGCTGTCAACCATCACTCTCCTTCTCCCACGCGCGGTTTAGCGCGTTGCTGGTCGTATGCTTTATGGTGAAGAAGGCCACTGTAAGTACGATAGGTCGTCTGAAATGTTAAACGGCCTGTCGTGTGGTGTTTACCTCGAGTTTTCCCTCTCCCTTCTACTCTGCAACAACGGGAGGCGAAGAGAGCTTCGATTTCAGCTCCCCGCAATGAAGAAGAGAACTGCTGCGTCGCCGATAACCAAATCAACGACAAAACCGCCGCAACCGCCTCCAACAAAGCCAAAGCAGGACCATTGGGTCCCACTCAATCTGGCACAATCAGAGCTCTCTCCCCCCACATTCCCCACTGGCCAAACCTTCCGCTGGAAACAAACCGCGCAACTCCATTACACCGGAACTCTCAGGCCCCACCTAATCTCCTTGAAACACAACCATCACAAAAACGGCGACGTTTGCTACCTTATCCACCGAACTCCATCCGAAGCCGCCGCGAAATCCGCCATCGCTGACTTTCTCAACGTGGACATTTCGCTGGGGGATCTGTGGGAGGAGTTCTGCGCGGCGGATTCTAGATTTGCTGAGCTGGCATTTCACTTGAAAGGCACCAGAGTCCTGAGGCAGGATCCGCTGGAGTGTTTGATGCAGTTCTTTTGTTCTTCAAATAACAACATTGCTAGGATCACGAAGATGGTTGATTACGTGTCGTCTTTGGGAGACCACTTGGGGACCGTTGAGGAGTTTCGGTTCCACCATTTTCCGTCTTTGGAGCAGTTGGGTTCCGTTACTGAGCAGCAGCTTCGTGAGGCTGGGTTCGGGTACAGGTTCGTTTCTTTTCTTCGGCTTGTGTAGTTTTGTGTGTGTTTTCAGGTGAGCTTGATGTCGTATTGGTTTTTGTTTGTAGGGCGAAATACATTGTTGGGACTGTGGAGGCATTATTATCAAAGCCCGGTGGAGGTGAGGAATGGCTAGCTTCGCTTCGGAAAGTGGAACTTCAAGTGGCGGTTGATGCTCTTTGTACTTTGCTTGGTGTTGGTCCAAAGGTGGCTGCTTGTATTGCTCTGTTCTCGCTTGATCAGCACCATGCCATTCCTGTGGATACTCATGTGTGGCAGGTACTTTCATGAGTTTTAATTCAGTAGCAATGCGTCTGTTGTTGGTGTGTCTTTTTGATACTAGGTAGCACTATTATGTAAATTTTTGGTGGTTAGATTTTCTCTAGCTGGAATAGAAGGCAGCTCTGTTATCACTAGACTACAAGCCAAATTGATTCTTAGATTTCTTTAACATCTTCAGTTTGAGATTTTAGTTCTGGATTTTACTCGCTTAAGATATTATGATAGAATTTGGCTTTGCTTCAGCGGAGGAGCAAAACTAGTTTTATACTTGTATTTTTGCGTTGATAAGGGATACTTTGCTGGAAACGTAGTCCTTATTTCGTTGACAACTTGAAGGCAGAGGCTTTCGCCCGTACTTCACTGGTGTAGTGATGTCTTTACCGCCTAGCATATTGAAAATTGTTCTGCATTTCGATTGTGTTTGCTCACATGGTCTGACACATGTTCCGTGTAAAACCTATCTCATTATCAGGATTCTGGTGGATTATGGATTGTTTGATATCAGCAGTGAATTGACACAAGCTAATGGATATAAATCATATAATGCCAGCACATTGATATTGTATTGAAGGACTGTTTTTCTGTTGTGTTGCTTCAGAAAAACTGAAATAATTGTTAGTGTAATTTGTTTTCCCAAACCACCTGCTTCTTGCGTTGCTTGGCCTGGTGAATAGTCTGAGAAGCACGAGGAAGCAGAGGCAAGATGATAAACTTGTTTCTGTAGGCTGTAATGAAGCTAGTGAGCAGCACATAACGAATTATATGAAGTTTTAGCTTATAATCCAAGTCTATAGCAATGATGTGTTGGCATAGGCTTTCAAGTGTGAATTAACACTATTACTAACAAAAAAATGGTAAGAATATAGGGAAAAGATAAAAACTTCATTGTAGATGAAACGTACCATAAAATTTTTTGTTGGGGCAATTGTGTCTGCGTAAAATCTTTCCTATTGTCATGATTATTATTTGCAACAACTGTAGTTATTGCTTGTTTGACATGACGGTTCTGAATGAAATGTATCCAATCAAAACTTGTCATTATGGGATAAGAAAATGTTGATTAGATAGTTGTAAACTAGTTTTAGTTAAATATTTGCCTTAGTTATGATTCTATACATAGAATTAAATATCGTGTGCTCTATACTGGGATGCTTCTTTTCATTTTTGGAAAATTTCTGATGATCTTGTTACTATACTATTTTGTTGTGAGTTGATATGCCAGTGTATGATATCATTCTTACTCTGTATTTCTAGGCAACTATATCCTGGTAGTTTTACTTATCGTGCTTGATAACCCATGAAGTTCTGATATAAAAATTATACTTTTCCGGTTGAGCAGATTGCTACCAGATACCTCTTACCGGAGTTTGCAGGTGCTCGTCTTACACCTAAGCTATGCGGCCGTGTAGCTGATGCGTTTGTGAACAGATACGGTAAGTATGCTGGGTGGGCGCAGTCCTTACTCTTCATTGCAGAACTGCCTTCACAAAAGGCCCTCTTACCATCACATTTCTGGAGCACCAATGAGAATAAATCTGCCAAGAAGAAAGGAGGAGGTGAAGCACTCAATGGTAATGAAACCTCACAAGACTAAGTTTTATTTGTGGAGTCTAGTAGTCTGAGATTTAAGCTCATTGCTCGTGTCCTTTTCAAGACAAAGATGCATAGATCCTTCTGATCTCAAGTCATCCTCGCTGCAAATTCTGCAAGTTGGTTTACAGTGCGGGTCTTTCTTGCACCACTTCCTAGAGGTTGATGTCTCGATGAAAGGACAAGGCTGGTAAAACCGGTCCTCTTGAAAACCAATCGTAATCTTGTGATTCAAGTTTCATTCCGGTTGTGGAAGCTGAGGAACTGAAGTCTAAGATGATCAAAAGATGAATACGATAACAGCTCCATGGCAGAGTTGCTGTGATATCATTGCAAGTTGACATTTGCAGTAACTGTTTATCAAGAATTTATGGAAGAAGATGACATTTTTTTCCCTTATCACAGCTTGTTTTGCTGGTTGTGTTATGGAGAATCAATTTGTTGCAAGACAGATCCCATGATTCATTGTTGTATTTATTCAAAACATCTCAACATTCTCAAGAGAATTTTTATTCAACACATTTTTCGCAATCTGGTTTTAAATTTCAATCGGTCTGGATGTGATCTCTGTGATCTTTGTGGCAATTATTGGTCTTTAAATTTTAATTTTGTATTTTATGATTAGGTGTTAGTATCTCTATTTTATTAAATTGATTCATAAAATGCAAGAAGACATATTGATTCTTTAGCGACATTCATATTAATATTTCATATTAATCAACTATCTAAAAAAATTCATATCAGTGGCACTAATTAGAGTCTGCGAGCATTGACTAAAGGTAGATTGTGCAGAGTACATAATTACTAGACGAACTTAATTATGAGTTTGAGATTTTAAAAATTTAAATTTTTTTAATTGATTTGGTCCTAAAAAAATAAATGTGATGGTTATAATGAGAGTAAATCAAATAAATTTACATTTTATCCACATGATCATTTATATGTTTCATAAGGAAAAAAAAAAAAACAAAGAGTGTAAGCTTGTGTGATGTAAATATTAAAAATAGACTAAGGTGCCATGTCAAATTTGTGTTGATAAATTTAATGAAAATACCAATATACAATTGTTAAACAATTAGTATACAAATCAAGGTAGAGTGATTACAAAAATATATATAAAACATACTTTATATTTCTTTCGGCTTGTCAAGAAAATGAATATTTAATTGGTAAACAAAAATAGTAGATTTTTAAAGTAATAAAAGAAAGACGATGCATATTTTACTATATGTTGGAAAATTTCTGTATGCTGATTTTATCAAACAAGAAAGTTAACCACAAATTCCAATAATACGATCTTAAAAATATAAGTTCACAAGAATTTTTTAATTTTTCTCAGTAATTTAGGACAAGCACGTCTTAAAAAGCATGCAATCGAGGGTTTTTTTACTTTCAAAAAATTCTACTATTTTTTAATGCCACCTAATCAAACAAGTCCTAAAAAAATTATTCTTTTCAGGAAGAAGTATCAATATACAGTAAAAAATTAAAAAATCGAGCATAAATCTATAATTTAATTGATAAATTGATTCCCTAATTAAACCGCTCTGATTTATAATTCGTAGATTAAAATTTAATTTTTTTTAATAAGAAACTGCAACGGAAATAATTGATAAAGAAAATGGCCTGGCCCAAGCTCAATTCGGCCCATACGAGCCCAAGTTCAACAAATTTCGCAAGCGAAGGCAAATTGGAGTGAGCACCAAGCCAGCGTTGTTTAAGGTCTTCTCTGCAGTTCAGAGCATACTTTGCTGGTTTGCTTCTATTCGCAGCTTGTATTAAAGATCTTCAACCTTCTCTCTCAGCAGCTCAAATCAACAATTCGACATGTCGGTACGTTCTGGAATTCCTAATTTCTCGAAAATATGCAGTTGTTTATATGATATTCACTTACTTCTGTGGCGTTAATCTCGCAGATCTTCGAATACAATGGGAGTGCCCTAATAGCTATGGTAGGGAAGAACTGCTTTGCCATAGCCAGCGATCGCCGTCTCGGAGTCCAACTCCAAACTATCGCCACCGATTTCCAACGCATCTTCAAAATCCACGACCGCCTCTTCCTCGGTCTCTCCGGCCTCGCCACCGACGCTCAGACTCTGTACTCTCTCTCTCTTTCTCTCTGCGATTTTTTTCTTCAGCCCGTTTTATTTTTTTTCTTTCTTAACTCTGTGTTATTGAGTATTCTTTTATTTATTCAATGTTTATTCTTAATTTATTTTTAGGCATCAGAGGTTTGTTTTCCGTCATAAATTGTATCAGCTGCGAGAAGAGAGGGATATGAAACCCGAGACCTTTGCAAGCCTTGTCTCCGCTCTTCTTTACGAGAAAAGGTTTGTGATTCTATTTTTGATTTATGGATGAATGGGTTTAATATGTCTTCATTAATGATTGTCTGCGCTTGTTTGCGGAGATTGTATGGTGCTCATAACAATTGCGTAAGAATTGTGATCATGCCACTTAATGGAATTGCATTTTTTGTTTTCATTAGCAGTCTTGAATTGATTAATTGGGCGAGAAAACATAAGTTTGTTAGGGTATTTTCTATAAGTACAACTCGCTTAGAGTTTTAGCTTGTGCCCAACTTAACCACTTCCTTGCAGTTCTACCTGCATTCTTTTATACCATATTCGATTTGATTTCCTAGGCATCTTTCTGATTACTGTGCGACTTCAGTGCCTTTGGTGAGATTGTTCCAAGTTTTGGAGTTGAATTTGCTGTTGTTGTTTTACTGCATGTTGTTTCTGTCGATCAGTTTTTTGTCATTGCATATTTTGTCTACATAAAAATAACATATTGTTATTCTGTAACTGCCTCAAAATCTTGTTATGGTGATCATAAGATCAAAATGGTACAAATAGCAAACTGATAGTTCATATTTATACATTGCATTTTCTCTTTTGTTATGAGCTGTGTCGTATAATGACTGTATTTTTTGGTGGCAACAGTATAGTTGCTTCTCTCGTTTTTTCTTTTTCTTTTCTGTTGCAATATTTGATTTTCGTTTTCTTATATCCAATGCAGTCCTTTCTGATCAATTATGTCTATATCAAACCTTGACCTGCAACTTTTATTGTTTATCAGGTTTGGTCCATATTTGTGCCAACCTGTGATTGCCGGATTGAGTGATGAAGACAAGCCATTCATTTGCACAATGGATTCTATTGGAGCTAAGTATGTTAGTTACCTTATCAGTTTTGTATTACAAGCTAGATTTCTTATAGTTGATCATATTGGTGTGTGGAGTCCTTCCTTTATCAACTATATTTTTCTAGTGTGCATATGTGGACATCTGGACATTTTTGTCTGTATACATTTGTCAAATGTATGCATGTGAGCATGTAGCTCACACGTGTAGATTGGAAATATGACAATTGGACTGTCTTATTTTAGTTTACTCGAGAAGTGGGTTGCTAAGCACTTCCCTGGAGGGTCCAGTTATTCCAATCATTGCTGTCTTCAATGATATTCACTTCATTATTTTTCTAATGTGGAATGTCATTGAAGTCATATTACATGTCATACCCACTTTGTTGAGAAGCAACAAAAGTTATTTTCTCTGTTGATATGTCTAATTTTAAATATGATAGTGAAGTGATTTGCTTATCTGTATCTTGTTTTTGTTCCAAAATGCAGGGAACTGGCTAAGGACTTCGTTGTTGCTGGCACAGCTTCAGAGTCTCTCTATGGTGCCTGTGAAGCAATGTTCAAGCCTGACATGGTTAGCTGCTTAATCTATATATTGATTTTAATTTAGAAGTTAGAACCAAATTGCAATAAAGTTTTGGCCTTATGCATAGTCAGTCATACTGTATTTTGTCAAAATTATGTCAAACCATTACAATCTCAATTTATACATAAATGATGGGAAAACAATTATACATAAATATTGTGCTTGAGAAATTACTTTAGTTAAATGAAAGCTGGTATGCTGCAATATTTCTGCTGGATTGATAGTTGCGCTTGTCGGTAACTACTGTTTTGATCATTTAGTTAAAGACTCCTAGCTCTTCACATGAACCAATGCTAATATCTTTTTTCATCTCAGGAACCCGAGGAATTATTTGAGACTGTGTCTCAGGCACTGCTATCATCAGTCGACAGGGACTGCTTGAGTGGTTGGGGAGGACATGTCTATGTTGTGTAAGCATTCGTATATTCTTTTATAATCTTGTGATTACAAGCTAGAAGTATCTTTCTCTCTGCTCAGGAAAGTAGGTGACTCATCTTAAGCATTTTGAGTATCTACTTTGTTGTCATTGTTTATGTTCTGCTTCCTGCCAATGTTCTTACCTCTTATATGGACCCTTGGCTTCAGTCTCAAATTTCATGTGTTTATGTTGCAGTACCCCAACCGAAGTGCAAGAAAGAATCTTGAAGGGTAGGATGGATTGATATTATTTTCTTCACCAATGCAAAGCTCTCGGTTATTTATACCCATTAGGGCGTCAGGTTTTCCTTGTTAATCAGCGCTGTTATTCTGTAATCTTTAGATTTGATGTATTCTGGACGAAAAGTTCACATGATACCAAATTCTGGCCTATGGAACTGGCACTTTAGTCTTTTAATTTTATTTGCAAAGTTCTGTGTCAATGTTTTGCAGCATCCATTTTGGATTAAAGGCTCAATGCGTGGTTTCTGAGATACATTTGAATTTAGTCCAAAATAGTTAACAGATACAACAGCATTTGTTTTCTTGACACATGATAAAACCTTACTGGCTAGGTTTAAAATTTTGGACTGGAGGTTACACAAGTTTGTTCTTTCTTTCTCGTCTTATTTCCATACTTCTTCGTTTCTTTCCGGTGCGTAGCGACTGAAAAACCTGGATTGGAGTGTGCAAGTATGCTATTATAAAGGAAATGCAACTATTTCAATTGTGATTGGTCTCTCTCGCATAAGCATTACAGAAACACAAACACATTTCTCGAGTTAGTGAAGTGTGTGGATATGGGAAACGTAATATGTTCCTTCGCGTCTGGTTTTGGAAAAGTTTTAGGCGACCTTTTTGGTTCTCCACTTGATTTCCTCGCAGGAAAGTCTTGCAGGTATACATCTCTCAAATTCTTCCCCTTCTCAATTGCTTTTTTCTATTAATTGTTGTGGCTAAAATAATCTAAGTTAACATATTTCGTTTTGCACTATCATTTAGTTCAGTGTGTGGGTCAATATGGGATTTCCTATGCTACATCGAGAATTTCTGTCACCAATCTGCTGAAGATGGCCATGGTCTTGGTTCTATCTTACATTGGTGAGTTCCAAATCCCAGGATTGACCCTTTTCACTCTGCTCATGATTATTAACCAATAAACATAGCAATTTTACTTAATCAATTACTATAAATGTCTGCATGTAGTGCTTCTATTCTTGTACCTCTTTTACAAGATGGGAATTTGCGAGTGCGTCATACACGGCCTCTGCAAGATGATATGGGCATGTTTGGTCTGTTGGTTCTCTTTGTGGGAAAACACTTGCATTTTCTTCTGTCATAAGTTGATAAATCTCAAAAGGGTTAGTCGTCGTCGTCGTCGTCATCATCATCGCCATGGAAGACACTTCATAGACATAGATTCTATTGATGAACGACACTACATCGACAGTGACGATGCCATGGAAGGCTCAGGCGGTGGATCCGGGCCTCGTAGAATCAGGCATGATTATAAGAGGAAAGTTCACTTGAGCAAGTCTCTGAAGCCAAGAAGTCACCGTGTCAGAGTTAAGGTCTGCAGAGACTGGGAGGATCATGGAAGTGGAAGAACAAGTAGTGACATTAGTGACGAAGTGGATAGCATTAGAGTAACTCACACATCAAGGTTTGTACGGAAAGGCACTGATCTTAGAGGAAAAGCCTATTCAAGAGGACGAAGATGGCGAGGCTAATGAAAACCGTTTTTCGGTTGACAATATCATGGAACTTGTTTGTCATTTTCGGAAAACGTCCTGTCGTTCACCTATATGGACGAACGAGCATTCATCTGAAGCCACTTTTTTATATCTTTTAGGCAAGCGACATGTCGTAACTACAAGTGATGGCCGTCTAAGCGGAAACGTTTGTCGTCTCGTTGCATAACCAAAGAGCAAGTTCAATATTTTTATTTGTATGCAAAATTACAAGCCGAATTTGTTTAGCATATTTAAAAGGCAGAGACGGATTCCGTGACCTCCTCCACCGATGATAGTCTATATATAAATATATATTTTAATATCGTTCATCCGTCTGTTAATTTTCGTGAAACCATTCAACGATATCTTTAGGTGAAAATAATTCAGATTCCTCAATGTTAAAAGGTCTTTAGAAAATAAAAAAAAAAAAACTAATGGGTTTGTATAGAAAAATAACGTCCAATATAACGAGAAACACTAATACGTTATTATCCGAGAAAATTAAGAATCAAACACCATTAAGACCAACAAGAACCAATCATTAGTACACACATACGTGTACCCACATTAATAGTACGTTACGTGCATCAAATACTAAATAAGTAAATCCATCCATCCATGGAAACGTACCAAGTTGGACTGGTATAATTGTCTTGCCACACGCTAAGACTCTGCAATATCCTTCATTCCTTAAAACTTGGAATAACATACACAAGTAATGTAACGTATATACATTTATGCATAAAATATTGAGTAACTAAATATTGTATATATATATATTTTACTTCAAAGAAATGGGTTTCCATTGCTTCCCACAAGTTCAGTCTATCTCCTCTGTTGCCTTGTCCCTCAAGAAAAGCTCAAAGAAAAGGTTAACTTCACCTCCGACATAGTTGTAGCTAGATTTGATGCAAGAATGGTATAACCTTGTTGTTTGAACTTTGAAAACGTCAGAATCTCCGGTTTGAGTACTTGTGTGCGTTACAGTTTTTTCCATTGCTTTGCATCAAAGAAATTATAGGCTTTTACATATATTTTCTCGACCAATAGCATTTGTGTACATTTTTTTCCAGGATATTGCACTTCGGTTTTCGAAATTCTGATTCTTCCTCGCATGGATGACGAAGAGAGGAAACTATCCAATATGGATGATCAAGAGAGGAGGCAGGCGGCGCCGAGGCGGGTTCTTGATCAAGTTCATTCGGAGTTCACCATAGCGATGGCTTTGCAAGATCAAGAAAGGGCTAATAATCTTAACACTTTACCAAGTATTGAAAGTGAAGAAGAAGAAGAAGAAGAAGATGATGACGACGACGATGATGAAGATGATACAAGCGACGAAGATTACAACAACGACTACGAATTTTTCGAAGAGCTCGAATTTGAAGGCGAAATGGAGTTCTATGAAGGGCAGGATAGCAATAGTGATGAATACATGGAGGAAGACGAAATTGATCCTGACGAGTTATCTTATGAAGAATTGGTTGCATTAGGTGAGTTCATAGGAGAAGAAAGGAGAGGACTATCCATGAATGAAATCTCCAAGTGCTTGCATCCATGTAAATACAAATGTTTAGAGAACAAAATTGGGATTGATAAGTGTGCGATTTGCCAAGTGGAGTATGAAGAAGATGAGTTATTGGAGACACTTCCTTGCGAACATCCGTACCATTCTGGGTGCATTACCAAGTGGCTTCAGGTGAGGAAGATTTGTCCAATTTGTTGCTCTGAAGTTTCGTCGCCAAAGATTCCTAGGACTGTATAGTTTCTTTTCGTTTCATTTGCATATGTTCATTTGTTAGATTGCATGTTTTAGCATTAAAAAACTGGCCGTAGGAAAGAAAAATTGTACAGTTATTTGTGTAATTGTATGCATATATTGACTGATCAAGTTTACCATATATAATTATGCATTTATTTGTGTAATTGTGTACATATATTGACTGATCAAGTTTACTATATACGATTCTTTTTCTAATTTCAAGAAATCCAAAAACTCATAAATTATATCCTTTATATCAACTAATTAATGGTAATTAAATCACCTTGACTGGGCTTGGAACAATTTTTTTTAAAATCAAACAATGGTTTTAGAGAAATTGTTATTAAACTGACTCTAAAATGACATGTCAAATTAATTGTCGATGAACCATTAAGCTGAAACGATCAACAATAATCCCTTGTAATGCTCTGTTCAGTCTCTCCTACAGCAAGATTGGCAAGTTAAAATATTTCATATCTTTCGTAAAGCAAATATTTTTGCCCATTGATTAACTAGAAAGGGTTTGGGTCTTTCTTTTGGTTTTCATTTCTTTTTTTTATTCTTGAGAATCTCAGATGCATGCCCCTTGAACTTAGACATTTGGGGTATTAGTCCCCTTTTTATTAATATTAATAACTCTGATCTCACCGTCGCGTTGTTAGACAAGTCTAACCGGATTGGTGACATAGTATTAGTCTAATTGAGTTAGTTTACTAATGGTTTGGTTTTCTATTAATTAGAAAAAAATCACGAGCTCAGGCATCCTGTCTTGAATTTTAAAATACTCGAGTATATATAATTGCAAATGCATATGCATGTGAACTCAACATAACATTAAGGTTGAGGTGAAGAACTGGAAATGTAGATTTGATATATGGTTTAAACGAGAATTATGATGCGAAAATTCGTCCTTAAATCCCACCAGAAAAAAGAACAAAAACTGAATGTAGATCCAAACATTTTTACGGCGATCGTGAGTCAATCTTTATCGACTATGCATTTCTTCGCTTAGAAAACAAAGGTCTCTACTTGTTCCCCGTTAAAAGCAAAGATTTCCATAGAAATAGAATAGAAAATAAAACAAAACAAGAAATTGTTTTCTAAATTATACAGGAGTCAGGACTTATATATTCTCTGTCTTTTATTTCTACACACGTCAGATATTTCATATATGTTCAAATTAGTGCTTCACACGGAATTCTTACTAAACAATGTAGAAATAAAATTATTTTCTTATAGAGATAAATACATAAGACTTGGCTCCAACTATAAATTAAACCTCGATTTTCCATGCTGGAAACAATTTCATTATCATTAAATTATAAGTGTATTGGTGTAGGGATAGTTTTATTAAGAAAGTGAAGAAACAATGCTATCCCACCTTATGGAAACAAGGTTTAATAAGTTAAATCAACTTTTAATTAATTTGATTCCCAACAAAAACAAAAGCATACAAACGAACAAGTCCAAATGCAAGTTGCAACAGGTTTGACGGCTGCCATCAGAATAGGGCTGCGATTCCCAAAATCTTATGTCCCAACCTGTCTGCAACAAATGACCGAACCACAATCACACCATTGCTGTATGCGTGATTTTGGGCCGTGAACATCAATTCTACTTCATTGCCACTGCACATATAATAGTACTAACAAATATGAGTGTGACAAAAGCATGCTTTGCTGATACCTAATTAATCCAAGATTACTTGTCTTTGTCTTTGGGGATGCGACACAAAGGCTTTGTCGCTTAACTACAAAAGTAATCCGAGCTGGTTCTTAATTACTTATATTTATGGAAAAATAAATTGGTATATATTATACACTTAACTCTTAAGCAAACGTGTGAATCCTCGGAATTCATATTTTGTATTTTGTTTGAGTATACAATATTTTGATAAAATACGTACGCTAATTAATTGAATAGTTTGGATCCAGCTTGTTCCCCGGTGGTAGTTGGATTTAGTACAATTTTATCAATTCATTCGTTTGGTAGTTAGGAAGTGGTATCAATAAGAAATTTTCTTAAAAATTATTTCCCAAAAAATCGAGCATTTTAACTAAACAAAGATTCTAAACAGTGTTTTTTCTGTTTTGGGTATTTTTTGGTGGGAAATTTTGCTGTGAATATTAATTATTGGTTATATAGATGAGGTGTCACGTTGAGATTAGCAATTATTTTATCACGCTATCAGTATTACGTCAATATTTAACAATCAATTTGAGCAAAATCTAACGTGTTATAACTGGAACACTTCATAAAATTGACATACTGACTTATTACGACACAAATGAAACCATGAAACCAAAATATGCTCTAATTAGTACCAAATATTATTATCAAGCAAATCATGGTTCATTTTTTGGCACCTTGGGCACCACAAACCTCCTTTCATGTTCATCATATCCCATAGTAATTCACATTGTTCAACTGTAGAAACCACATGACATATAACACTAGTCGATATCAAAAATTAACTTATATAGTTCTAATGACAGCTGCATTTTAGCATATAGTGAGCAAATATATGCATACTGAGGGAGGTATATATAGTAATATTTTGCAACTTGCGGTGTCGATCGGAGGATTTCATTGACTACTTTACCTTGAATGGTACTATCCACCTTAATGGGTTCAAATACACTCACCATCACATGAAAACCTGCTGCAACATATCTATATAGTGCTTTCACACTAAGCAAACCACAATATTCATTAGCTATAGCCTATATGATATTTTAAGATATTCATAATTTTCTTATAAGTGAGATGTTAATATTTGTAAAAGAAAATAATTTATTCCCCATCCACTGAACCTACACAAAGAATCAATTGTCCGAGTCAGTGTATAAGCTACCTGATTCGTTAATCTTGTAATATGTTCAATATTTGAACCTAGAATTTCAGGTCTATAGAAGCATTTGGCAATCCCTTGACTATTAGACCATAAGCATTATGATTTCAGGAACAAGTTGTCACGATTTATATTCTTTTTCAAAGAAAATAAAAATCAGCACGTGGTAAGAATTAGGTGATTACCTTAATTCAACAAAGCAGCGACCATAGGGACTGATGTTGAAAGCAATTGTTGGATTAGTTGTGAAGGGATAAAAACAAATTGGCGGCGAATTTGACTAGATGTGTTGTCTTTATTTTTCAATCTAGAGAAACAAATTATTGTGGAGCCACTAACATTGGCTTGTTTCTTTGTGATACATTAATGGTCAAATTGCATACCAAGAAAAGGGGATCCTTAGTTATTCATTTAACATAGACACAATTCGCCGTAAAAAGTCATTTGGGAATTTCTTACCAACCCATTCATAGTCTTGTTAAGCAAGTTTAGTAGACTTGATTTGATGTCTGACATCCAAATTCTTATGGCTTCACACCCAACTTTAGCTTTTCATTATGGGGTTTAATTAAGGGTTTAATGTCTTTTTATGAGATATAATAGAAAATTACCCACTAGTGATAAAGTTTGAGAAAAACATTTTTCTTGACACAATCACATGAAGTTTGTGCTAAGTCGTTGAAAGTCTTTTCCGACATTTATTTATTAATAATCTATGTCCATGTTCAATGGATTTCGGCTGCTTGATTTATCACTGAAAAGGGCATTTGGACCTACTTGTGTGGATATCATCTATCTTCTTTTTGGAATTTCTTCGTTTTTTCGCTTCAATTTTTAAAGTTTGAAAAAAAAAAATCAAGTGAAGAGATCAAATCATCGTATAATGTTTTGGTCACTTACTAAATCAAATCTTAAGTACAACATTAATTGATCTAAACTTACCTTAATTAAATATCATTTGACAAGAACGCTTGACGGCTTAAACAAATTTTCGGATTTGATTCGAACTTTTCAATGGACTCTGAATTCTATTGAATGATTTGATTTGTTTTGTTTTACATCACTCTCTTGATTTTTCCTGTTAATCATTCTACCTAAGAGGACCCTGTGAATACTGATTCTAGTGGTATGTTTGATTTTGTTTTTGTAATCACATATTTGACTGCTTATGTTGAGAACAACTCTAATATTATCAAACATTTGCTGAAGACCCTTGACTGTTGAATTTTTGACCTTTTAACCAATATTGTAAATGATTCTAATAACGATGAACTACAAACTTCTAACTCACAAATATGCGATAATTTCACATTTTCCACTTGTTGAACATATTTTCAAAGAAAGAAAATAATACAAAAATATAAAAGATTATCATTAATTAATTCATTTATATTGATAGACTAGTCTTTAGTTAATGACGAGAAGAGTTATAATTTTTTTATAGATGTGTCATATATATCTTTTTAAAAGTCATAATTAGTTTTAAACTTATTCGACGGTTATAAATATGACAACACATTAAAAAATAGTTATATTACACATATACTTTTTAATATATTAATATTTTTATAATCGTTCAATTAATTTTATATTATTAAAAAAAATAAAGAATGTTAACTCAAGAGGATCATAGCGAAATCCTTAGTTCTTTGGAATCTTGGTAAGAAATTGAAATAATTAAAGTTGAAATTCTCATATTTTTTAAAATTAAAGTATGCATAAAGTTGTTAAACCAAAAAAACTTGACATTGTAAGCGATTTTTTTTAGCTGGTCCAAAATTTTCAACACCATTTTCAATTAGCAGACCGAAATTGGGATATTTCAAGCCACTCATAGCTTGCCACGTAATAGAATTAAATTGTACTAAAAAACTGACCAAAACTAATCCTGATTAGGTCACTCGTTGCGACAGATGTAGGTCACTCGCATTATTTCTCTGTTCTCTCCTCCACGTGTCCGACTACAAAGTCAAGTGTACCACATATGTCATGCGTAGAGGTTGTCACACCTGTGGGTCCCATTAAAATGTCTGAAGCGAGAGAGAGTCGTGGCAGTTTCTGATTCGTGGAGAATCTCGAATTGACTCTGTAGTCTCTTAACGGCCACAGAAAGTGGGGACTGGATATGTCCAGGTAGAGAAATCACAAGGGCACGCCTTTCGCGATGTTGTCTGAGTCCGGATGAGACAAAAGATCCGTGGTGGATGAGAAAAAAAGGGTGTGGAAATAGTATTTCTAAACACTTGCCTAATAACTTCCTTGTTTATCATTATTCATCCAGATAGACTACAGATGTAAAATTCAAATTGAAATCGATAAAACGAATTGTAATTGGACCAGTTCAAATGATTAAAATTGGAACCGAATTGAAATTAAAATCGGTATTAATACTCCCACCTTATTTTTATCTAATTTACACAATTTTTTTTCTCTCAATCTCTTTTATATTCTCACACTTTCTCAAAAATTTATTTTGATCTAAATCTTTAGTATTAATTATTTATATATTTTATTATTGTAATTATATTTTTTATATTTCATAAAGTTAGTATAATTTTTTATTTTTTACTGATATTTTAATTTATCATGTATTATTAATTATTGTATATTTGTATTGTATAATTAAATTCGGTATTGCAATCACGGTATTTCTCCGCCACAAGTGAGAACATATAATGAAATTTAATGATTTTTTTTAATTTTGTTTAAAATTATGTGATATAATTACTAGTTGAATAATTAATTTATTTGAAAATTATTAAAAAAAATCTTTGAAATACAATGTATTATTGGTATTATAGTTAATTATTGAATATAATAAAATTTACAAACCGAAAAAAAAATAACGGGATTAAATAGTGGGTTAAAAATAAAATTTCAAAAAAAAATCAAACCGAAACCGAACTGACGG
>CAODLS010208921.1:0-14173 GCA_948243855.1 Flueggea neowawraea | reverse complement strand
CAAAGGAAGAGGGCCACTCAAAAGATTTCGAGACAAGTTGAGTGATTTTGTCAAAGAAGAAAGACCTATAACTTGTCGAGGTATGGTACCATTTAATGCATTATCATAAAGATGTAGCAATAACAAACTTTGGCAATTTCCTAGACTTGAAGGTATGCTTCCTTCAAAATTATTTTTCTCCAACCACAGTTGATTCAACAATGTTAGATTTCCTATGGAGAAAGGGATTCTACCTGAAAGTTTGTTTCCGCCAAAACCAATTTCGTGAACATTATACAGATTGCCTATGGTTTCGGGAAGAGCTCCTGTGAACTGACAATAAGATAAGTCCACTGCGTCAATCTAACAAGATTACCAATTCCTGGGGGAATTTCTCCTGAAATTGGATTACCCCCCAATTCTAAGAACTCAAGTGTGGTCGAAAGATTGGCAATTGCGCTAGGCAGAATACCTCCAAAATTACTATCAGAAGCCCCAAATAATCTCAAGTGGCTACAATTGGTTAAAGAGGTGATGAAACTAAGATCATTTCCTAGGTTAGTTTCAGATAGGCCTAGCCATGAGAGGTTCTTCAGACTCCCAAAATTAGTGTGAACCCCTCCGAAAAAATTGTTTATTGAGAGGTCAAGCGACCGAAGGTTGGAAGCATTTGATAGTGATATCGGGATGACACCACTAAGCTGGTTACCCCATACAATAAAAGCTTCCAATTTCGGGAGGGTGAGGAACGTGTCCTGAGGAAGACTTCCACCTATAGTATTATTTGCAACAGAGAATCTAGCAAGGTATGAAAGGTTAAATATGGACGGAGGGATGGAACCTGAAATCATATTTTGGTCAAGATAAAGAATGTTTAAGGTTTTAAATCTGCCTATTGACTCTGGAATTGACCCCTCCAAGTAATTATTTCCTGCGTCAAATTCTTTAAGGGATGAAAGGTTCCCCAAAGAAGCTGGGATAGAGCCAGTCAGACTGTTTTCACTGATGTAGAGTTTCATCAACTTGGATAAGAATCCAAGCTCCGATGGAAATTTCCCATTGAAGTTGTTGTTCTGCAGATGGAGCATTCTCATACCAGTACAGCCAGATATGTTTGCTGGAATTGGTCCCCCAAAGGAGTTATTTGCCAAGATTAATTCTTGCAACCGGAGCAATCGACCGATTTCATGAGGTATTCCTTCTTGGAAATTGTTGTTTGAAAGATCAATGACTCGAAGAAAACTGAGGTTTCCAATTGAGGGAGAGATGGATCCTGCCAGATTTTGTGAGCTTAAATTCAACATGGTAACTCGTTGATGAAGTTTCCCGCATGAGACACCCTTCCAGTCGCAAAAATGGAAAGATGTTTCCCATGAAGCCATGGTGTGCATAGGGTCCATTATCTGAGCTCTGATGGCAAGCAAGGCTAGCATGTCTGTCTCATTGTTATGATGGGTTTGTTTCATGGAATGAGCCATAACAGGAAAACCTATACCTCGAGGCATTGGTATTAGGCTAAAACATAACAAAACAGAAACATGGGAAACAATTAACTGCAACATTTTCATGATGAATTGCCTAGTTAGCTTCATGTTCAGGCAATCAAAGAATGCATTATAAGGATTCAATGGCATCTGATTTTCAATGCACTAATGATCAATTGACTTGTTTGGAGAAAAAAAATCCATTGACTTGGTCTAATCAACACAAGTCTTCCACGTCTGTCCAAAAAGGAAAAGAAAGAAAAAAAAGGGTCTTCCACTAATGTCGCTGATGAGAAAAATTCATTACATAAAATGTGGCATGACTCTGCGATCAAGCAAGCATAGAAATGTGGATCACCGAGTGCAACAACGTTGAAAAAAGGTAACTAAAAATCCAATGAAAAAGCAAGATTTGAAATAAATTTCTGCAGTTCAAGAAAATGGATTCCGCAGAGGCGTAACAAACCCGTAGTAGAAATGACTCTCCATTAAAAAGGAAGACGACGGAATAAATCAATTTCATCCCTTATTCATATTCTTTTCTCTTTTATTTCCTATCAAGTATTGTTTCTTTTCATCTGTAGAAAAAAACCATGTATATCTGAATCTAAGTCTTGCCATTCAGTCTACGAAGCTGCTAAGATTGGCTAACTGTCCTGAAAAACAATTAATTTTCCACAAAAGCCTCCACGAATACATCTCAAATAGTTTCTGGTACCGTGTAAACGAAAGAACACACTGAATGAATAAAGATGCCAATCACAATCCAAATTCATTTCATACGAGTTATATGACTACTGATAAAATCAAAGTTTCAAACCGTGCCAGCATGCAATACTAATGTAAATATAGAAAATGTCCTCTAGGAAGAAGCAGTAACTCTGTGTTTCGCAAATGCCACAGTAATTGTTCTTTTTCTTTCTTTCTTTTTTTGGGTAAAACTGGACAATTGGAAGAAATATGTGGCACGAAAGTGTTATATCCTGAAGAATAGTTCAAAAAAGAGGACTTTTTTTTATGAATTTTATGAATTAAAACAACACTTAAAGCAATTGAAGTTTGAAAACTTTAACGTAAACATGTTTTTTTTTCATGTATATTGCAGCATATATAGCAGTAGCATATTATGATTATAAAAAGATCTGCCACTCTGTTTATCAATCTACCCAATTAATCAATTTACAATTACTACATGCTATTCAATTTATCAAAAACAAACACTTTTTTTTTTAATTAAAGAGTTAGGGTGTTCTCTCAATATACTAAGTAAAGCAAAAAAATATAATAAAAAGGAAACACACAAAAGAAAAATAAAAGATGAAATGAAAACTGACAAGGAATGTAAATCAGATACGATCCAAGTTGTTGCTTAAGGCTTCTTGCATCAAAAGGATGGTATTCTTTATGGAAGATCAGCTAGGAAGCCGTAAGTTATGATGACACAAAAGAAAAATTTGGTATGATAAATTCATTATGGTGGGGAAGGTAGGACCAGATATGAACGTAGAAATGAATTGGACAAACATAGTAGGGTTCAGGATTAGATTGTCACATGCCAAAGTGGTGATGGTCGACCATAGCCTGTTGGGAGCTTTCTTACTGTTTGTTTTCTTCCAATGAAAAATACACTTTGAAAAAATTCTTCAAATCATGAACCTCACACTAATGACTTGAATTAATCTTAAATACAGCTAATAAACTACCAGTTTTAACTAATTATTTAAAAAAATGAGTACTAAAATGTCGACTCTAGTAATATGGAATCAAGAGTTTAATTTATAGTAAGAGCAAATAAAATAGTACAACACATGCAAATCCAATCTGTGATCTAACTAGAACAAAGGGATTAAAAGTGCACGAACTTTTATCCCATGCCAACGTGTGAACTGACCCACGAACACAAATGAATTAAAGTATTCTTCTCTTTTTTCTTTTATTATTTCTTCGTATAGGCCCCTTCTAATATGGCCACTTTGGGCCATACCTTTTTTTGGCAAAAAAAAAACTATGCCATAGTTGAACTTGAAGTATTAAACACCAATGCATATTGTCTGACAATTTTGCAACCATATATGTGGATCATGTGTGAATGTGTTACCAAACAATTGAATGAATTAATGCCCATAACTTCAACAAATCTTCGTCCCTAGCATGCTGGATTTGCAAGAACCTTCTTTTAAAGGGAATGAATTATCTCTTAAAAAAAAGGGAATGAATTATAATTTTTTCTCAAATATACACATTTTTTATTTAGAAGATTTGGAATTATTGCTGCATTCCCAGCTTAATTAATTATTTTTTTTGGTAACAACCCATCTTAATTTTTATTTTGTCACTGTGCATTTTGAATAAAATTTGCATAATATTTCGTTTTAAATATAAGATCTTTCGTTTTTTAAGCTTATCTTATTTTTGACAGGAGACAAGGAAACTTATCTTTTAATATGCGTTGCAAAGATTCGGAATTGTATGATTCCCATATTTTCCTTCTCATATCTATTCTATATATTTTATATTCCACCCATTAATTTGTCACAAGATCTTAAGGTATAATTTAATGAAACCACAATTGAGTTTAAAGACCTTTTTTTTTCTACATTTGAGTCATCATTTCTTCTACTGCTCTGGTCCACTACCTAATGAAAGGTCACAATGAGGTGATGGATGGTGGATATACAGCAAAATAATTACATCAAGCAAACATTGTGTGAATAAAACTAGTTATTTTATTGTATTGACCAATTTTTTTGTATTATATAAACTAATCCTTTATGTATTATATAGGCTAATTTTTTCACTATTAAATACAATTATTTTGGTCTATTAAAAGATTGCAAACACTTCAAAAGAATATTATGGCCAATCCTCCTAAAACCTATGGTATGAAATACTTTAATCTTTGGATAGCATACGAAATGACCATATAATTACACCGATTATGCAGAGTGGAAAAAGTTTTACCATGCATTTATCTTTTGCAAAGCAAGTTGACTAACTATAGTCATCAACACAAGCAAATCCAACCAGTTAATGGAATTTGTAAGTTGGATTTTCAATCTAAGACTTCATTAAAATATATTCAAGATTCAATCTATTCACTCATTTCACAATTTTGAAATTATTAATAGTTCTCTATCCTTTCAATAAATTTTTTTCCTAAAATTTGAATCCTGAATGAAATCCACTTAGACTGAATATGCTTATTATTAAACTAACAGTTTGATGGTTTGTTGACTACAAGAAGTTCAAGACTCCATATGGTTGTGTATAATTAATAAACGAATGAATCATTATGGAAGTATGGGGATATTTGTTGCATATGATATGCACATAAATCCGCAGTCAGGAACAAAGAGTGTTATTTAGGTCCTTTGTATTTATCTAATGCGCTTTTCAACAAAAGCAGAAATAAAAAAAAAAACAACAATGAATTTGATTCCCTTCTCATTATTATAACAAAACAAATCCTCTTTATTGCTTACAAAGACTAAACTAACTAATTGTATGTTGCATGGTGCAATGAAATGGAGTTCTATGGAAAGTTGTGAAGTTTTAAAGTTTAAAACCTCATTAACATTGCATGGGAAAGAATAGCTATGGCAAAGGTATTTAGGGCTTCAAAACTGATAAGGCCAGAAGATGAACGTTTATCACTTTCCAACAGGCAAGATTACAGGATCGGTGAGAAGGTCCAGTTAATAAAAACTGAAAAATTAAGTGGCTTGACAGGTTTTTCTCGTGGAAGAAGAAGAACAAGAAGGAAATAGTCTCTTTAGACCTAATTAAGGGAACTGTGAGAAGCAGCAGGTTCTGTTGATTCAACCAAGACTACATACAAAGACCAAATAGACTGGCCGGTTGATCCCCAAAATTGAGAGATTGTAACTTGTTTTCTGATCAATTGAACCACAAGAGGAGCATTCAGCATATTGACACCCAAAATTGAAAGAAAGGAAGAGTAAAAAATGAGAAAAAGGAACACCCTATACTTGGAGACAATTTTCTATACACAACTTATCAGCCATCGTATCATTTCATTCACTCCAGCATATAAGCATGACAACACATCTCCTTATGAGGTAGAGCCTACCTCTTCCTTCTCTTAGGAATCCACTAAGCCCTTTATTGCAAGACAGTCTTTTCTTAGATTCACCAATTGTGGAACTTTTGATCTTCATCTTCTATACCAACTGCAGGTTTTGAACTATCTCAGTCACTAAAAGGATTTTTTAGAAGGATTTTCGCCTATCTTTTCTTCTACTTTCTTGTGGAATGATCATTTGTAAGGTTTGAATGAAGATATATGTTTGAGTTTAACTAGCAGTGATGAGTAATGATTGAAAAGAACAAGAAGGGAGACTCTTCTTATAGAGGAAGATGAGTTATGGTCCAAGCTAACCAGGGCCCACCAAAAGAACCCAATGTGGTTCATCAAGGCGATACATAATGTCTCTATTATCACCATGCACTGCACTTTGGGTCCCCCAACATCCAATTCACTGGCAGCAATACTCGTAAAAGATGGAATGTATTACGAACCAAACAACACATCCTCTCTCTCTCTCTCTCTCTCTCTCCCCTCTCCATTTTATGGTCCACTTCGTCATTCATTAAAAGAAAGTGTAAATCAAGAGTTAATGAAAATGCCAGGTAATTATGCAGCATGGGAGACAGAACCTAGTAGTGAAAGGCTGTTAGGGGAGTGTCTCCATGACAAAAATGTGTAAATCTCTAATTTTTGAATTCTATCCTTGCATTCTTCCCCATCCAAAAAAGGCAGTTGAAAGCTGTTCGCTGACAACTCTAGATAAATTTGACTAAGGATTACTAAACAGAATGTTGATGCTGCAAGAAAATATATTTGTATCCATTCTATAATTAATCAAGAGTTCAAAATTTTAGAAGAGGAAATTTAAGATTTAAGAATTACGGGCTTGTGTTTAGGATTTAAAGTTGAATTTGGGACTTACTTGGTTTAAATATTTTAGTCTTCTAGGTAAATTTGCTCCTAGCAGGACTCAACATTAATAGATTAAATAGTTTGTCGATAGTAAGATTATAGATTACTACTGTTTTTTTTTTGGTACAAGATAAAATATGTTAAGCCAACAAATTGTGTCAATATCAGATTTATAAGCCAAATAGGAAAAACTAAAGCTATATTTAGTTAAGAAAATAGTTTTTTTATTTTTTATTTTCTGTTTTGTTTCTATTTTTTGAAAATTGAAAACATTTAAAAAAATGTTTGCTAATCAATTTTTTTTGTTTGAACACTATTTTCTAATTTCCTGAAAAATAATGAAAATATTTTCTTAACTAAACAGTCCTTAAGAGTTTTAGTTAATTTCCCATGTTTTTTCTAACAAACTGTGAGGTTTTACTTGGTAAAGAATAAAAAAAGGGTGAGTTTTTACTTAAAACTAATCAAGCATGATTAAGAAGATGACCAAGACCGAGTGGGATTTATTTTGATTAAGAAGAGTTGAGCAAAGGAACCACTCTTTTGAATTATAAAAAGGCCTCAGCTGTATATTACGGACAAGATCACGGGTACAAGTGAAATTCACGAGACAGACATGGTTTGTGTACGTGACATGGAAGACAACCTAGTTTATGATATGTTTTTGAGCCACATTCTTTAATTTGGTATACCGCGGCCTCTACTTGTGTCCAGGACTCTTTTCTATGACTGGAGTTTCCCATCGCTTTCCCAATTTTGGTAAGAACAGGGGCCTTATCTTTTTTATGTGTTGCTTTCAGTGGGGTTTGTTTATGGTGGCAAGCTAAGAAGGCTACTTTCACAGAATATGGAAAGTGAAGTATGTCTTGACACCAACAATTTCATTTGTGCTAAAAAAGCCTAAAATGCCCAAACTGATTAATTATTTTTGCACCTATGGACTTGTTCCATGGATAAAACACGATTAAAACGACCCAACATTATCTAACATCTAGTAAAACAACAGAATGATGTACCTACAAATGTTCTTTTGTCTGTTCACTGAAAATCTATGGAAGAAGGTAAATTTTTATATTCGTGGGTAAAAAGCTGTATTGCTTTTTTTGTTACTTAGATCATGATGACGACGATCATTACAATCGAACTATAATGATTAGAAAATAGTTTCGGAAGTATCTTCAAAACTATCATCACACTTTAGTACTTTGATTTGACTCTAACTATTCGGTATGGCAGAAAATTCCATCTAAGAAAAAAATATCTGTTTACCAAACATGAATAAGGAAACAAGCACATCTAATGCAGACTCGAGATGGGCTAAATAGAGAAATTCAGACATAAGAATGAGTATAGCATTATTCAATTACTAAAAAAACAAATTTTACCTTGCAAGACGACATATATTGCACATCTACTTTGTTTGGACGAAAAACTTTGCTCATTTTTTCTGTTTGAGCAGCCAAGCGTTAGGAAAGTTGGACCCCTACCTGAAAATGACACCACAAAGAAACACTTGGTGAGAATGTATCAATAACTTACAGTAAGGGCCAGAAACCGGACCCCTACGCAGTATAACGTATTTACAAGTGCAACAAAACTACTTAAAAATGTTCAACAGTTTGACCAGTCTATCTTAGCCTGTGACACGATATCGTAATGCCAACTGTTTGCAAAATCTGTATCACTGTAAAAAGCTGGCTACTTTGATAGCTCCCTTTCCCTGACCTCAGCCTTTACCAAAACAAAAATTTGAACAGAACCAGAGTCTAAATTCATTGAAGCATTTTGGCTTCAACAAAAAAAAAAAGTTCATTGAAGCACAGTACAATAGTATTAAATTTGGTCATAGTTTATGGTAAAAATTATTATTACTGGTATCAATACTTTCATCATAAATACTTACATCAAGTATCTCCAAATATGTGTGCATATCATTATCTTATGATAACTGCTGAATTATAAGTGATTGAGTATCATCCGAATTTTTTATTTGTTGATGTCTAAGCTCTAGTGACTGCACTTAACTTCGCCACTACAGAACTTCTAGAGAACAATACTTGTTAAAGGAGTAAAATACTTTTTAATTAGTGTAATGAAACTTAAGGGACTGAACGAAAACATAAAGTAAGCATCATGACTAAATTAACGTAAATTACATTTCACAACCAACATATGCTATAAAGTAGCTCTTAGAACCAATTAGTCTTCTGCGATATCCTAGTCTAATTCAATATTGTCATATTAATAGTAGTCAACCAAACTTATCAATAGAAAAAGTACTAGTGAACCAAGCTATTGGATACATATGCGGAGCTATCTAATTAGAGTCTGAATATATTTGTTTCTTTAAAGAGAGGGGGAGAAGAAAGGATTAGCAGTACGCCGTCAAAAAAAAAAGCAAACAAAGAAAGGATTAGCAGTCCTAGGTCCCATAGCTGTGTGAATTACTGAGCAGGCTGCTGATTTTCCATTATTTTTTTCCATATTTGTACACGACTAAACCAAATATCGTCCGTTATAAAGAGCTAGAATTTGAATTCTAGTCATATAAAGTCAAGAAAAGAAATGATAAAGCAAAAATCCATACCTTACTATTAGATACGATTAGCTGAAACCAACATAGTCTTCAGATCATCAATTTCCTTAATCAATCTGTCATTCTCATTGCTCTCATTCTGTATCTCAACATGCAGTGCTGCAATTCAATAACTTGCAGCAGGTTACTAAAAAATTTGAAGTGGGATCTGGTACATAAAATTGTATGACAAACCAGAAGCATAAAAGTCAAAGTAAGCCATGATATCCAGCCGGTACTGAACTAATTTTCGAAATACATGCATGATGAAACAAAGAGGCGAATATGCACCAAATAATAAAATAAATCAAACTAACACCAGGACCAAACAAGTTTGCAGACCATCTATTAGAACAAAAGAATCTGAAGTACGAGGAGCTAAAAACTTATGAAATGACAAAATAAGAAAAGAAATAAAGTAAATAGGAATACCAAAGTTGACATAAATCTTCATGAAATTGATAATGTAGATTCTGATGGCAAAGACAAAAAAGGACCAAATCAACTCTACCACAGAAAAATTCTTGTGTAAAAATGCTATATCCACCATCCTCTTTATTGTTCTTTTTCTTTTGAAGATCATATTCTATGATAGAATGTACCATGGTCATGTTACAAGTCAAATGTAAAAATAATCTCCAAACAACAAAGAGAATCAAGGGACAACTCAAAATTTGAGGAGGAAAAGCTACATGTGAACACTTTGGAGGTTCATACCATAGATTCTGGAATTCAATAGAAGAAGATAAACCAATCAAACAAGGAAAGAATGATGTAATGAACAATTGTTACCGTCGCATATAAAGTAATTCATTAACAGGTTAAATAGCAGAAAATACCAACAGATTTCCAGTAAGAATTTTAACTGATAAAGGGGGGAAAAGCAAAATCATCAATTCTTTGAGCAAGAAAAGAAGAAACCAAACGTTTTTGAGAATATATTACCGGAATTGGATTCATGAAGATCTTGAAGAACTTCTTCCACAAAAGCTGACATTGAATTCTCCAGAGTATTATTTTTCTGATCTAAGAGATGGATTTCATTTTCAAGAGCCTCCTTCTCAGACAACAAATTTGCCACTACATTATTCTCTCCCTTGTCAATTTCCCTCTGAAATTCCAGGTACAGAGTAATAAACTGCTCCCTGTGAAAAACTAAGACGTTCATCAATCAGCACCACAATCTGCACAAGGTTACACAAGAGAATAGGACCAAGACAAAGACATTCTAGCAAAGAAACCATCAAAATCTAACAGAAGTTCAAAAGTTATGAATAATTTATTAGAAGGTAATCCTGCATAAGAGAATGCTTAGAATCATATGAACGAATCATGAAGTGCAGCACGATGTTGGATTTCTGATTCAATTTAAACAATCAAAACCCTAATAACTTCGCCATAAAATGGAATCGTAACAACCAGATGAAATGAATTAATCTAATTGGAAGTATCTGCATACCGAAGTTCCTCATTTTACAAAGTCCAGTGAGAGAGCATATAACAGGTATCACAGAGATATTCAACAAAAAAGGCCTAACAAGGATTGATCCACAATGTGACATCAAGCAAAACGCAATATATTAATATTGAACTGAAAACACAACTGTTTTTAATTTGCTTCATCGATAGATTTAATCAAAATCGAACATTTTCACATTCAATTAACAATACCGCTTCTCGTTCATTCTCCGAATCAGATCCTCTCGCTTCTTTCTCAGAGAACTCAACTCCTCCTCCAACACCTTGACAGATTTCACCGAACAACCTACGCCAAAACATTTCTAAAATTAATTAATTATAAAATAAATAATAGACGAAAGAGAATAGTGATTCGGAAATTTACTAGCGACAGAGATTAAACCGACGATCTCAAATTGCAAAACATAAAGCGTTTTGGTGAGTTCCGATTCCGTGGACACGAGAGAGGCCTCGGCTTCTTCGCACTTAAAGATCTCCGACTCGATCTCTAGCGTGACTTGAATGTTGGCTTCGATTTCTTCATTCACCTAGGGGTTATTGTTTAGAACGATCGAAATTGCTCGTTAGTGAGAAAGCGTAAGCGTAGATACATGAGCATTGACTGGTGTGATAATAATCGCACAAAGAGAAGAGAACTTGATCGAGCATGCCCTTGAACGAAGAGATCTGGCAGAGAATCGCTCCTGAATCCTCCATTTGTGTGTTAGTGTCCCCTGGTTTTCCCGCCTTTTCTTCTTTATAAACACAACTATTGTCATTGTAACGGTTTGCTCTCGAAATTTTTTCAAAAAAGAAAAAAGCCTCCTCATATAAATAATTTTTTGGACTCGAGCAATTCTCCTGTAGATTTCTTCTTTTTTTTTTTAGAAAATGTCTTCGACATTTTTGTGTACACTCTTAATAAAATCAAGACTTATTATATCAAAGAAACTTATTATTTCATAAGTCACTTTATACCTTTTCAATGAAACTCGACATCTTAATCGAATTTAGTACTGGAGTTAATTTAATGGAAATCGGCCTCTCAACCTAATATAATACTTAATTAACTCCAATTATAATAAGTTATAAATTTATTAATTTTATATTATTATTAAATATATTAAAACTGTAAATGAGTCCAAAGTTTTTGCGAATGTTCAAGACAATGTTAACCGAAAAATGTTAATTAATTAACTTTGAATTTGTAAAAAAAAAATCTTTTTATAAGTTTAATGGGTAATGTGGATACAGGAGCTCGGGCCACGAGTAGACATGGCCAATTTTGAACCGGAACGACGTTTTGACTAGAAAATGGACCGGCCCAAATCGAAATTGCCCAAATCTGGTTCGGTTCAAACTCCAAACCGTTGAACCGATGGTTTAACCCTTATAAACCAGCGTTTTAACCAAAACTAGATATTAACCTCCTAAATCAGCAGTTTTAACCCTTTTAAACTAGCAATTTTAACCAAAACAAACGGTTCAACCTTTCTAAATCAGTGATTTTAACATTATTTTAAAAAAATAGATTTACTATACCAAACCGAACCGTTGATCAAACTGGACCAAATTAGAACAAGACTGAAACTGGAACGAAACCACCCCTGGGCAGTTTAGTTTCTATTTATAGGGTTCCTTGAACCTGAACCGTCGGTTCATGAACTGTGACCAGATTACTAACGAGCATTCTTTTGACCTCAAAGGAGAACTTGAAAGGGAAAATCACACGATTACATTAAAATAAAATACTAATTTTGAAAAATATTTTCCAAAAATACCAATTTTAAAAAATGGCAGAAAAAATCATTTGAAAAATGTCATATTCATGAGAAATCGATATATTTTTGCAAGAGATTAGTTTTTTGCAAAAATATGAATTTCAGTAAAAAAATTATATAATTTTTTCAAAATGTCTTCAGAAGTTTTTAAAGTTCTCCAAAAAGAGATCTTCAAAAGTCTCCAAATGTGTTCAAAGGGTGTCCAAAAAATTCTAAAGGTCTTCAAAAGGGAGTTTATAATTTTTTTTATATGAAGCTTTGTTTAATTCAAAAGGTATCTAAAGGTGTCCAAATCTAAAAAAAATTATTAAAAAATTAATTCAATAAATTTTCTGTGTAATATTTTTTGTAGGAAAAATAATTTTTGAGTTCTTCAGATATACGATAATTAGTAGGTCAGTCCTCATGTTTTTAGCAAATTGCATATATATCCTTGAAGTAAAAATCGAACTCTACTTAAGTCATTACATTAATAGCATATTAGTATTATATTAGTGAGTTGCTAACGTGTTTTATTTTTTTGTTTAGATAAAATTTTAAAAATAAAAATATCTCTATCTATTTTTTAAGACCATAAACCCTAATTTTCATTTCAAACCAAAATAACTTTCTGAAAATTCACTTTTTCAATTTCTGAACTGCAAAATTCACTTCTTCAATGATGCTTTGAAAATAACTCCAAGCACAACCTTAGAAATCATGTCTTTAGCCCATTACACAAAATCAAGAAAGAAAAAAAAAAAGATCAAGGCCCAACACAAACTTGAGGTAAACCAACAATGCTAAATCGCAGATTTAATCAGGTCTCCAACTTCAATTAACTGATCATAAATTCAAGATCATTAATAACAAGTCAAGCCCAAGACTTGTGCCATTTTCAGGATGCCATAAACCTTAAGCTCAACTCACAACCTACATATTGAGTTGAACTAATAGATGGCCATCCTTATTTAATAAAATATCAAATGATGAACACAAACGTAAATTAACAGCTAAAATATTTTACAAAAGCTTCTGTTAGTTTCAGGAACAATGAGTCAAAACAACCTGGTTGAGTAAACCCATAAAACCCAGATCCAAAACCAGAAAACAAATATGAATTGTTTCCAACAGTAGCATCAGCTACAGCAATCCACACCATAGTTTGTTTTGAAACATGAATAGACATCAAACCAAGAACTTGCATGGCAACATCAACAGCCTTTGCCTCCTTAAGAGTATCTTGAAACCAACGCCTCACACACTCTGAAACCAACGCGTTTAACGATCCACAATCCAAAGAAGGATAACAGTGTCATCGTGTTAGATGCTACCACAAAAAACTCGGCGAAATTTCTCTCGCGAAGCTTGAGATCTGACGAGAAATTGCCTCCTCGATCTCCGACGCGATCTGGTTGTTGTAGTGAAACCGTCTTCTAAAGCTCTGTTACCAACCGCCTCCACTCCTCTTTTTTCGTGAAGCGATCTGTTGAAAAGGAGTCGTTGTTTCTGTTGTCGACGGGGCGATTTCTGGTTCAAAGATGTGAGTTCGCTGCCGCGGTTTTCATCGGAGCGTCCACTAGACAGAGAGATAGAGCACAATGGAGAGAGAGACTTCCGAGAGAGGATAGAGAGAGATATGGGTTGTTCGTCGATAGGTGAGAAAAAATGAAGGGATGAGATATGAGAGAGAAACAAATAGACTTTGGAGAGATAGAGAGAGAAAAGTTGTTTGGGATGGCTCTTGGTTTCGATTCGCAGAAATGGTAATATAGTAATATTCTATTTTCGTTACCTCCGTCTAGGGGTGTTGCCAGTTCCGGTTTGTCAAATGTGAGAACCGAAATTAAATCGTAGTTCTTAGGGCTTTGTTCGGTTTCAATTTGGTTCGTTTCCGGTTTTGTCCGGTTTTAAATCGATTTTGATCAGTTCAACTATCGGTTCGGTTTCGGTTCTG
>CAODLS010208795.1:0-10121 GCA_948243855.1 Flueggea neowawraea | reverse complement strand
GTTTGTCATTAGAATGTTATAGTTTACCATAGTCAGATTACACAAATTATTAAATAAATAAAGCAAATTATTTGTATCTTGATTAATGTGTTTAATGAATTGATTAATATGTTCAAGTAAACAACAAATTATATGACATTAGGATATAAGATAGATTTATTTTCAGATCTTCCAGAGGGGAACGGTCTGGAAGAGTCTGGGTGTATGTTGGGGGAGTAGGTTCTGTAAATCTAAATTGACAATAAATTTTGACAAATATTTTCTTTTTACTTAAATGCCATGCTACGTGATTATCATGTTGTGAAAGGTCACAATCTGATCATATTTTAATTACAAGTAACCTCTTGACAAAAAAATTACAGGTATCCTGATGATTGGGTGTAAGCAGTGCGGTTGGCCAATTTTTAGGCTTCCCACTAAACTGTCGCAAATTATAGTTGAAAAGATTTACATTTGCAGTTCGGTTGAAACCGCCCAAACTAAATCATGCGGATATGATTAGTTCTTGTAATTAATATAGTAGTCAATAATAGTTTAGTACCACATATGAATTTAAAGTTTAAACTTACTATAAAAAAGAAAATAAAGAGAAAAATAACTTTGAATACTATTTCATTATAATTGTTGTTTTAACATTTAAGACGGTCAAAACATAATCATGGCTGCCTTTGTTATGTTTGTAATATGTTCCAAAATACATACAATTTCCAACATCTATTCACTTGAGCTTTCTTTTTTCAATTCATTTTAATTTGCCTTGAGTAGAATTTTTTTAGCCTTTTTTTGTCTTATTTTCATTAAATATTATTGGATTGATGTCTCATATATATATATATATATATATGGATCCTCAGGATCAAATGAGGAGATTAACAATGAAAGTATGTAAAAGAAGATAAACAAAATAAGTATGAATGACAGTATACATATTTGGATGACAGTTCAGGAGGCTTAGCCTACCATATGTTTGTAAGTATGTATGACAGTTTGAAAGTATGAAATAGTTTAGGCGGTCATCCGCACATATATTTGAATGATGTCAATTATATTTGCATGAATGACAAGTTCGGTGGCCTAGCCAGCCATATGAGTAAGTATGAAGAAATGGAGAAAAAATGAATAAATAAGATTTGTATTACATAAGTTTGAAATAACTTACAACTGAAATAAAGAAATTGTTTTGAAGTAATCCTAGTCTATGAGCTGGGTTCAGTACTTCAGAATCCTTGGAACGAAAGAGTTCCTATCCAAAGAGCTTCGAAATTCCAAAAACTAAGCCTCCTTATAAAAGAGAGGTGCCCCCTATTTATAGAAGAAGTCAAGGGTATTTTTACAATTTTGTGAACAGTGATGAACAATAGTGAACATTGATGAACAGTAACCCCCGACCCCTCCCGGTGACCGCTACAGTGTCACAACCATCTTTTGTTGACTTCTTTTGTATTTTGAATAGTGTCTTGTCGGAGATTCCTGCTTTTTGGATTTATTTGTTTCGTAGATCCTATCGTGCTTTCATCATTAATATCTCCGCCTTGTTGAATTTTTGAAAGGTAAATTTTCTTTTATTTTTTGGCAAAGCAACAACCATCAACGAGTTTGATTTTCTCTTTACCATCTACCGTTTGAGGTGAAATAGGTCCAAACTTTTGGTTTTGGATTACCATTATGTGCTTTTTGGCTATGCACCAGCCATCAATGGATTTGTTTGCTCTTTGCCACCTACCGTTTGAGGTGGAGTCGGTTAAGGCTTTTGGCCCTAAAATGCCTTTATGAGATTTTTGGCAAAGTCCCAGCCATCAATGGGTTTAGAATCTCTTTATTACCGACCATTTGTGGTGGAGTAGGTCCAGTTGAAATGGGTCTGGACTACCTCTTGTTTTTTTTTTAATTTTATACATATATTTGAAATACATGGATGAATATAAATGATTGTTATTTTTTCAAAAGATAATGATCTCTAAGGATCATGGCCAAAGAACTCATTAAAATCATGAATATTTGTAGTTGATGATGAACTTGATGTTGAATCTGTCTTTTTTTACCGTGTTTAGAGCAGCTGCTCCATAGTGGTCTAATATTCGTCTTCAGTTTTGGAAGTAGCAAGTAAGGCTTGGGCGTGTGATTTTTGAGCCAATAAGACCGAATTAGATGAGCCAACAGTAAGGCCTGCCGATTTTACTTGAAGTGGATCAGGCTTTTGGATGTATTGTTAGACCCATGCTTGGACCGCGGGTGATAAAATCTTTTCGACTGCTTGGAATTTGTTCCACTATTTGACTTTGAATTGGCGAATTAGCATTCGAAGGCCATCCGAAATGATTTGTTCTACTTGCCAGACGAACACCCAGGGAACAAAAAATTTTGTACAAAAGCTGAATAATGGTGGGAAACACTTTTCTTTTGCTGTTGGTGTATAATTTTGTTGGAAAATTTAGAATGCTCTGCTGACCTCTGGAGGTATGATTTCAGGTATGGAACCAAAGGCTTTCCACCACTGGACAAACCAATAAGGTACATCTGAGGAGTCAAAGTTTTTGAAGTAGAAGAGCCATAAATGGCTATTGTTTTGATTTTGTAGGTAGAAAGTATTATACCAGGCCTGTTGATAGTCCCAATAGTTGAAAGTTAATGAATGGGTAACCTGGTTTTGAAAAGAAATCGGAAATTTATGAGAGGTTTGTAAATCTCTTCCCCAATCAGAAGGTTTCAGTATTTTGTGAATTTGGCAGGTTGAATATGCGGGTTCGATATGTGTTTTTTGGAGGTAATGGTGTTTGAAAGTAACAGAATCTATGGCTTCTAGGATGTTAGTATAATATAACTAGATTTTGGAAGTATCCCACGGTTTGAAGGTCCATCCAAAGAAAATTTTTTGTAGTGTATGTCTTGGATAAGTATACATGAACCCTTCCTCAATTGGTACAATTATTTGAGCAAATTTTTTGAGGAAGTATTCTGTATTGGAGTTTAGTAGTTTCTTTTGAGAACAAATGATTTGAGAATTGGGAAAACTTGAAGATGATTTTGAAAGTTCTTTTTGAGAAAGAGTTTGTGCTAAAGAAAGAGCTTCTTTCTTTGGTTTTGAAATTGGTGTTTATGAGAGGGTTTTTTCTAATGCAAAATTTTCTTTTTTTTTTTTTGAAATATCTTGAGAGATTTTATTAGTATCCGATTTCGGTGAAAATTTTTGGAGTGCTAATAGGACCTCTAGGGATTGAGATAATTTCTCAATCCATTTTTTAAGGTCATTTGGCTGGGAATCATGAACAGACGTGTTGGAGCTTGCTGCCTCTTCTTCCTGCACAATATCATACCAGGAGCGGATTGGTTTTGGATTGACAGAGGATTTGGACAATGTCTTTGGTAACTCCTTGCTTTGGACTTCTTTGTCTTTCTTTTCTGGAGGCATTATGGGCTGGATTAAGGCATGCATTGGAGAAATTCTCTTGTTAAGAAATCAAAAATTGAATTTGAATCTCTTTTGATTATTCAATTTCGAAATCAAAAATAGACAATAATGCTTGCCATCAGGCAAAAATTTTTTTTGCTGCAATATTTTGGACATCTTTTTGCATTGCAAAACTTCTTTTGCAGATTTACAATCGATGCATAATAGAAATTTTTGGTTGAGAAGATTGCTTTGAAATTTTTAAATGCATTTTACGATGGATAAAATTTCTTTTTTAATAGTGAAATAATTTTGCTCCGTATTATTCCAGGGTCCAGATGTAAATTGAACAATATGTTCTTTTTCATTTTTTAATTGTTTTAAAATGCCACCATAACCTAATTCTGATGCATCTGTTTCGATGATTTTTGGAAGAGTTTGATCAATCAAATGCAAACAAGGTATTTCTAAAATTTGTGATTTAATAATACGAACAACATTGGCATGTTGCTTCGTCCATGGGACAGGGTTTTTCTTTAACCTATCACGTAGCGGTTTTGATAATCGATTTAAATTAGGGCAAAAATCTAAGACATAATTTAGACTGCCCAAAAATCTTTGAAGTTGTTTTTTATCGGTAATAATATCAGAAAAATTTGAAGAAAATTATAATGATCTTTAAATTGGAGTTATTGTGCCTTTTGTAATATAATGCCCTAAAAATCTTATTCGAGTTTGAAATAGAGAAATCTTTGATTTTGAAACTACTAGACCATTGCGTTTTACTACAGAGCAGAAAACACGGAAGTGTTGAAATGTTGATCTATAGATTGAGAAAAGATTAACACATCATCAATGTAAACAATGCAAAAATGAGAATAAGGATTGAATATGTCGTTCATAATTCTTTGAAATTCTGAAGGTTCATTTTTTAAGCCAAATGACATAACATTCTATTCATATCGTCCAAAAGGAACGGTAAAAGCGGTTTTGTAACAATCATTTGGAGATATTTGAATTTGCCAAAACCCAGATTTCATGTCAAATTTTGAAAAAATATATGCAGAATGTAATTTTGGTAACAAGTCTTTTTTGTTTGGAATTGAATATCTAATCCATTTAAGAGCATTGTTTAGAGGTTTGTAGTTTATAACTAAGCAAGGGGTGTCTCGTTCTATTTCAGAATTTTGTTGACATGGAAAGTAGCGCATGACCATGGTGACCTTGATTTTGAAATTAATCCTTTTGATTGAAGGTCATGTATTTCTTTTCTGCAATGTTGTTCTAATTCAACATTCATTTGAATGGGTCTAGCTTTAGTAGGAATATTTCTTTCATCAAAATCATTTTCATATGGAAGATCAATGATATGTTGTTTTCTTGCCCAAAATGCATTTGAAAGATCAGCACAAACATCGTTTTCTAATTGTTTTTGGAATTCAGAAATTTTTTGTTGAATATCTTTTGTTTGAAGTTGGCCTGAAATTTTTTGGACAGAGAAATCTTGTTTAAGAGTTTGCAATTGGTAATTTTTTTTCCATTTATTAGAACAATTATTTCATTTTTGTAAATTGAATTTGCTTGTAAAATATTGAGATCACGTGTACGTGGTTTTTCTAGAAATGAAAAAAGAAGTTTTTTGTCATTATGTTTGAAAGAAATACCATGATTAACTCTGTAAGGTGTTATTAAATTAATAAAAGGTGTTCCTAAAATAACCATGTGGTTAATATTAGGAGTTATTAAATAAGAGGATTTGATTCTGCAACCATTATTGACAATATTTGCATCACATCTATTTTTTATGTGAAGTTTTGAATTATTGGCCTCAGAGAGGCTTTCAAATGTTGAAGACTGAAATCGTTTTGGGACAATTCCTTCTTTGATACAACTTGAATCAGCACCTGTGTCAAATAAGACAATTGCATTGATTTCAAAATCATTTGAGAAAGAAAGTGTAATTTTAACCATATATTTTTGTGAAGTGATTTCTTTTAGGAGGCATAAAAAATCTTCAGGAACTGGGTCACGTTTTGTGTTAGGGGGATGTTCTATAGATTCATCATCATCTGTTTGATCGTCTAAAGTTTTTGAGAGGAGAAATTGGATGCTCTCATTATGTTTGTCGTATTTTCTTTTAATTGTTTGAGGTCATTTTTTATGGATTTTATTTCTTTTTGTAGTTCCTGGATAGTAGGTGTTGTAATTTTTGTTTTTCATGTTTTTTAAGAATATTTGTTAAATTATAAGGGCTGGGCTTTGGAGGAGAAGTAGGAGGAGAAACTTGTGAAGACGATGGTTGTTCTTGAAGAGACTGACACAATTTCTCTAGATATTCTTTTTGTTTAGCCGGATCATCTTTAATTTGTTGAATGACATCTAAGGTAAATTTGTGGCCTTTTGAAAGAACATTGAGTTGTTTGGCAAGAGACTCTAAATCAGAAGAAGAAGAAGAAGAAGAAGAAGAAGAAGAAGTTATCAATTCATCAATTTAGAGTCCTTCTTCGGAAGTGGAAGATATATGTGGTTCTGACTCGGAGGAATCGATTAAAAGAGCTTCTAATTTTTGAGCAATGTTGATGTCTAAATGAAGTTCTTTAATCTGTTTATTAAGGCGACAATATTTAGAAGTGTGGCCTTTGCGTCCACATTTGTAGCAGGTTAAGTCCTTAGGAAATTTCTTTGGACCGGACTTTTGGTGTGTTTTAGACTTTGTTGTTTTAGAGTATTGGCGTTTAGGCTTTTGATAATATTGTTCTTTTGTATAGAATGTTTTAGAAGATGTATAAGGTTTCTTTGGGAATTTGTCTTGTCTTGAAGGAGGTTTTGTACAATTTTTACAATATGATTTGTTGGACATATCAAACATTTTACAGAAAGCTCCTAGTTGGGTTCCTGTTCTTGAAATTTCTTTTTGGAGTTTTCTATGGAATTTCAGATCACGACATGCTTTTAACCCTTCTTGCTAGGTAAAACTAATGATTTGTCCATAGGTGAAATTTGAGTAAGGGATTTCATCACCGTATTGCTCACGAATATGTGTTTTGACCTTTTCATTGATTATTGAAGGAATACCAGCGATAAATTTTTCTTTCCAGAATGGATGATGTGAATCTTCTCGAAGCATGATTCTGGTAAGAAATTTGGTTTTGTACCATTGGAAATCGCTAAGTCGACGACATTTGAGATTTGAAAGGAGTTCGACATTTTTGTCTTTAATATGAGACGAATCACCAACAAAATGTAAGGCAATTGTAAGAATTAATGCTGAAACAACATCAGGAATGTGGTTTTGAATTTCGTCTAGAATAGGAAAACCTTCGTCATTGGTTTGAACAGCTTCCAGAATATTGGATTGTTCAATGGATGTGAAATGAAAATTTCACCATCCTTTTAGTTGGCCAAAAAAACCAGCAATCAAAAATTTAGCAATTGCTCTGTCAAAAGTGCCAGTTTGGATTTTGTAAGCATTAGCTGTCATGGTCATTTGTTGGAGGAGGTTTAGAATTTGGTATTCAGATATACCATTTATATTCCATTCATAGAGGGTAGCCGATTTGTATTTGGATTGAACAAGTTTTTGAGGACCCAAATCTATGCCTATGTCTGGCCTAGGAATTAGAGCTCATGAAGAGGACGGTTGATTATGCCAATTAATAGGAGCAACTAGGGGTTTATAGTGTATTTGATTGTTTGGTTGTTCGGAAAGGACATGGATGTGAGATTGTTGGTTCGACTCCTGGTTGGAGGATGAAGGAATGACCGGTGAATGTTGTGGGGTGTTTGGAAAGCAGAAATTTGGTTTTTTTACTGCGAAATTCTTCTTGGCTAGCTTGCGATATTTGGAATGGTTTAAAAACGGGAAGTTTTTTGGTTTCTGAAATCTTTGAAGAATTGTTTGAGGAAGAATGGACAGTAATAGTCTGGGATTGCATGTGTTTTTCCATGCGAGAAAGTTGTATACCAATTGTATTCAAATGACAATTTGTAAAATTGTTTTAAGAAATAATATTTTTGATATTAGAAGAATCATTCTCATGTGGTATTTTGTAAGGTTGCAATTCAATTGATTTACCAACAACTTCAATAGTAATTTGACGAAGAGGTGGATGGTCGATTGAATGGTAGTACCATCAACTAACTCCCAGATTTTTTGTTTATTACATTTCGTAATAGGATTAATATTTTTGGAAAATGGACATGCAATATTGTTCTGCGTTGCATAGAATAATTCAAACCAATCAAAAAAGAGGATTTGAATCCTATGCTCAGAAACAAAGTTATAAAATTCTTTTTGAATTTCTTGTCTTTGATTAAGAAAGTTTTTAAAAAAAACCAGTTTCTTTTTTCATTATTATGAGGAGCAAAATCAACTTTGAAAAATTCTTTATTAATTTGGAAATCTTTTTGTAAGACATTTAATTCGTTTGCAATATTTTCAGTCACTGCAGAAAAAGTTGGAGAAGTTGGAGGAGAATTTGATTCTATGAGGTTAGGGTTTGGGTGGCTCTGACCAGTCGTAGTATAGATGGGATGAGGAACACGAGAAGTGTAGTCAGCAGTTTGAAGACTAGTGCTAGGAAGATCAAAAGTTGAGTGTCGGGGTTTTGAGTAAGGAACATGAATAATTGAAGGAATTTTTGAAAGTCGCCCTAAATCGATAGTTGAAGAGGTTGATTCATCATCAGAAGTAATTGAACAAGTAGATTTTCGAGTAAAAGAAAGTTTGACTATATTGTCTTGGTATTGAGTAATTTCTCTGATTTGGGTATTTGGAATAATTGGTTGAAGAGGTTTAGGAAGAACAGCTTGTTCAACGATCCAGTCTTCTGGAAGAGAAACCTCAGACCATTTAATGGATTCTTTGGATAATAAAGTTATAAATTCAAAAGGCTTGGAGATTTGGATGTCATGTTCTTCAGTTTTTATTGAAAAATTTGTCTTGAAAAAACTATATTTGGAAGTTTTGTAGATCTAGTCTCTATGAACCTTTGGAATATGCCAATCATCGATAGATTTTTGAAAATCTTCTATGACATACTCTTCACTATTAATAATCTTTTTTGAATTTGAAGATGTAGTAGAAGAGTTTGAAAAAAAAAAGTGGATCTACAAAACAAATCCATTAAACTAAGTTTTTGAAATCAATTTTTCCTACGGAAATAGAGACAGTTACTTGGTTTTACTGTCCCTCGGGGTTCTACTACCAACCTGTGTCTTTCCACTCTAAAGGAGTCAGAAAACTCAACTTCTTTACCTAATTTAACAAAAATATATCATAAATCTACTCCCTCCTCATGGCTATGATACCAGGGAGTTTTGCGGTTGCAGTTCGATTTTGGCGGTTAAAAAGAAGAACTAATCGCAACCAAACCCCAAATAGTGAATTTAAAAAATTATTATTCATAACTATCTAAAATGAGCAAATAATTGCAAATTGCTGTTCAATTGCAAATGGATTGAGCAGTATTTATGGTTTAGCTATTGATCCTTATATCCTTACTGATGAATACTATAGTTGAAATGAACTTAGAGCATCTCCAATGGTGCTATATATTTTTAACTAGCACTTTTAATAAAAATAAATAGCACCATTAATTATATAGATTGAAAATAAATATACTCTCTAATAATACTCTTTATTTTGCTAAAATTCATAAAATATTTAAAAGTAACTGGTTGGTGAGAATAAATATATGCAAAGATAAAATTTCATTAATAATAGATCCAATAAAAAACTATTTTGCACTCAACAAAAATAACTAGTCAAAACCACTCTTTATATTATTTTTAGAGCTAAAGAGTAGGATAAAGAGAATATCAAAAATGTTTTTTTAATACATAATTCTTTATTATAAAAAAATGACAAATTAAAAAAACATCGGAGATGCTCTTAGTAATATAATATTAAGAGGATAAAGAATGTACCATAAATATAAAACGTTTTCCCATATGGCTTGTTTTGAATTTGGCCGAACCCATTCGCAGTCCATAAACTTTTTAAAATAATCTCCTAAAGCCCTCAAATTCAAATTTTAGTTGTCACCTATTCCACTCTTTAACTTTTAAAATACTCTATCTTTAAACCCAAAATTAGACTCCGTGAGGCATGTTTATTTTAACGACGTTTGGTGGAGAGTAAATTTAACAAGCTAACGGACACATCAGACTAGAAATGTCACATGAGATGCCACATATATGTAACAAAGCTTGGTTTAGACTCCATTTCATCCACCACATAACCAATTATAACAAAACCAAACCAATCACCCTGAAACCACTGGTAACAACTAAAACAAAGCAAAAATTTAACCTCATTTTACCTAAACAACAAAACCGGACCACCTTTTCCACTTCTTCAATTTTACATCGAAAATCAAAGAGCAGCTGCTGTCAAACCCTTCAAGCCGATGCAAAAATACAACGATGCTCGACCACATTACTCATATTAATCACATCATTCTCTCTAAGACTGAAACGAAATGTTTAATTCCTTCAGTTTCAGAGTGATTAAGAGATGGGAGTGGGTACTTGATTCAAATGAATGATTTTTTTTTTAAATTGGGTTTGCTTGATGGTTTGAGGGTTGGTTTGTCTATTCAATCCCAGAAACATTTGAGACATCTTGACTTAACGACATTTAATTTACATGTACGAGTTAACGACCTCTGTTCTTATTTGGACTCAATAGTTGAAAGTATTCTAACTTTTGGATCCAACATGTGAAAATAAA
>CAODLS010208749.1:0-10245 GCA_948243855.1 Flueggea neowawraea | reverse complement strand
TTCTTTTCCTTTGGACTCTCGTTTCATCTCTCCTGTAGCTCAAGAGGTATACCACAAGGTAATCAAACACGAAAAATTTCTTCCATTAATGATATTTGATTATGCTGCCTTAAGAGAAGCCGGATATGATTTAGAGGAAGTTTCAGCCATTAGGAATAAGTGAATTTTTGGGCTATAAATCTGTTATATATGAGGATTTGATGAAGGAGTTTTATGCGAACATGGATGAAGTTAAGCGATCACATGAAAGGGGCACGGTTCTTTGAACTCGTGTCTGTGGAAGAGGATTTATAATCTCCGAGAGACTTTTATGTGAGTTGTTTAATTTTCCGGAAGGTGGTATAGTTCCAACGGGAGTATCACAAATTGCGCCAAATGACGATAGTGATGAAGATGAGGATGAACAAGCTGCTTTTGGAGAAGAATTTTAGCTACACAAAGCATATGAGTATTTGCGCTCAATTGCAGTGATTGAAGTGGGTCTAGGTGTCGATCTTGATGCTACCGACTTACTGGGCGACTTACACATGGTTCACTATGTTGTAAATCGCAGTATTATCCCCAAGAAAGACACTCAGGATCACGTTTCAGCGCTGGATAATGAAATTTTGTGGCATATCATTAATTGCAATCACATCAACTTTCCTGCGCTAATCATCAAACGGATGAAGTATAAATGGAAACAGTTTTTCAAGAAATCGTATGAGTCTCACCAAAAGAAATACGGGCTGACCTATGGCACTCTCATTACTCAAATTCTTCAAGCTCAAGGTATTGATTTATCCCGATTTGAATCCCAGGAGGTGCCACATTCTTGGATCTTCAATAAAACAAATTTGGGGAATACAAGAATGATAAAAATGGACAATAGAGGTTGGATTTTTGCTCCCCATGTGAGGTTGGATTCGGACGTGTTGACCAATCCTCGAGATCGTTCTCAAATCTCTCCTTCTATTGATTGTACACTTGGTGCTTCCCGTAGTGGAAGAAAAGAGTCGAGTGGTGCTAGTTCCTCCCGAGTTTCGGTGAGTGTTGAAGACTTTAGAGTGCTTGAGAAGAAGGTAGACAAGCTTAGTGAGACGGTTGAGGCGATCAAAGGGTTTGTTAGTGATATATGGACTTGGATGAAAGAAACTCGATGCACTAACAATGACGTCGTTCCTACTACCTCTACACCACCACCACCACCAGCTTTATGACATAGTTGGGACATTAGGAATGACATATCATTCATGTTATGCATTTTTTCTTTCTCTTAATTGAGTTTATGTGACACATTTATTGTTTAATCTCTTGGCAAATTGGTATGCCTATTTATGTGGAATTTGTTATTTTGTTGTTCAATGTTATGAGATTATGTTGTTCACTTTTATGAGTTTATGATCAATTTGTTGTTCTATTTAATGCCTTTTCTGTTGATGACAAAAAGGGTGAGAAAAATAGAGTTTGAATGTGATCTATTTTATCTATGCACTAACAATTGTGACAAGGGTAAAACCTTGATCAATTTTTTCAACAAATATGGTTTTAATAGGTGCACTTACTAAGGGAGAGTATCAAACTATTTCATGTTTTTTCATCATAAAAAAGGGGGAGATTATTGAACCAATGGTGGTTAACATTTGGATCCCTTTTGGTTTTGATGACCAACTTAAGTTTGATATTTAACATTCAAAATGTGGCCATGAACACTTTACTCAAGTAACAAGAATGATAACTCGAGTTATTAAAGCAATCCAGATACCAGAAGCAAACTGGAATGACAGAGTCAATTGTGAAGAAAACTTAACTCGAGTTATCCGGAAAAATAACTCGAGTTGAATGGTGTTAACATAACTCGAGTAAACCGTTGAAATAACTCGAGTTAAATGTGGTGTCCAGACGAACCAAATGTCCCGAAGAAAAGTCAATTATCAGGTTTGAAAATTCAACTCGAGTAAAATATATGTCTAACTCGAGTTGTGCAGGATTCATATAACTCGAGTTACAAGAAGAGTTAACTCGAGTAAGATGCATATCACAGGCACGATCAAACTCCTCTACCCGAGTAACTTCATGCAAAACGCGAGTTGTCCAGTTAGCAAATAACTCGAGCTAAATTTATCAATAACTCGAGTTACTCATTCAGCGTTTCAGAGGCATAAATTCAACTCGAGTATCATGGTTCATAACGCAAGTAACTCAATGCAACATGAAACATGAAGATGAATGCTAACTCGAATTACATGTAGACTAACGCGAGTTATCACTGAAGACATAATGATTATACCTAGGGCTGACAAAGTCAGAGTTTAAATGTCGAAGGTCAATGGTCCCAATGGTCATATTCATGAATAACTCGAGTTAATTAAATGGATAACTCGAGTTATCGATTCACAATTGTGATGAACTTGACAGAATACTCGAGTTAGAGAAAAACTTACTTGAGTTAGACATTATGTCAGAGCATTAAATGCATGGTTGCTCTATCTCACAACAGTTAAATTAATGCCCACAATGACTAGTACGAGTTGGGAAGTAATAAATAGAGGCAAAGCACTTCAGAAGATGAAACTTAACAACTTGCTATCTATTTCCAACATCATCAAGCCTTCATTTGTTCTTATTGGCAAATCATTCACATCTCTCTCAAGAGTGTTCTTTGACTTACAATTCTTTCTTTACTTGAGAGTGATAGATTATACTTTTGTTGTTCTTCTATAAACATAATTTCATTGTAATAGAAAGAGGATAGTTTTCTTGTTTATCTTGAAAACAAGGATTGTATTTGAGGGGTTTAATCTTGCACCTTAGAAGCAAGAGTGTGTAGAGGTGATCTTCACCCTTTGGAGAAGGAATTGATAGTGGATTCAAACTCTCAAGAGGAACTTGAGGAGTGGATGTAAGCTTGAAGAGCCGAACCACTATAAATCTTGGTTTTGATCTCTCTAACTCATCTCTCTTTACTCTAGCAATTTGAGCACTTTGATTTATTGTGTTGTTTTGCTTTTAACTCATATTGGTTATTACTATTGCAATCAAATATGTTTTTAAACAAGTTTTAAAGTTAAAAATCAAATTCACCCCCTCCATTGGATTGTCATTTTGGACCTACAAAGTATATATTTCACTAATTTTGTATTGATAATTGATAATTTTTTTTAACATTTCTTGCATTTCATGTCCAATAATTATATTTAAAAAAATAAATAATAGAATGTTAAAATAACTTAAAACTCATGATAAATATTATTAATGCAATTAAATTTTAATTTTTAAAGTTACACTAATTTTTTAACAACTCTCTCTTTGATTAAGAGTTGTGGTTTTTTGTGATTTCATTTGTTCTTCTGCAAATGGATTGTACAAATTAAGAATGTGTAAAAAGTTTTGTTGTGTAAATGTATCAACTGAATTGAATCTAATTTAATTTTTTGCTTTATTTGTTAAGTTTAATTTTAATTTTCAAAGAATTGTTTGATTGAATTTGTTAGGTAACTATAGCTGTTAAAATTAAATTCCTTGTTGATGTGCTGAAAATTTCTAAGTTTTGATGATGGAGGTTATAGTGGTTTGAATTATGTGATAGAGAAGTTGTGGTACAAACACCCTTTCAATATCTAGCAGAGGGTCCATAAGCATTATCTGAGATTTAACAGTAGAATAGGAATCATTCAATCCTCTGAAGAATCTGATAATAGTCCTCATCTTGGTATGATTTGATTAGTCGTGTTTGATCACAAGAATACTATGGTTCACATCGACATTTTAGTGTAGGCCTCAAATTAAACAGTTCATCCCATAGCATTTTCAGATAAGCGCAATAATCAGATACAGTGAGTGTACCTTGTCTGCAAGCATAGATTTCTTCTTGCAGGTCTGATATACGAAAGGAATCCGCCTGAGAAAAATGTTCCTCCAAATCTCTCCACACATCCTTTGCTGAATCTAACCAAATAATACTCTGAGCTATAGAATCAGTAACCGGTCTCATTATCCATAATAAGACCAATGTATTGCATCTCTCGCAATAAACAAATATTGGATCATTTTTAGCTGGCATATGAATAGAACCATCAATGAATTTGAGTTTGTTTTTTGAGAGTAGAGCCACTCTCATAGATCTAGCCCATGAATGATAACTTGTGCCAGATAGAGGTACAGAAACTAGAATCAAAGCTGGGTTTTCGTTTGGGTGTAAATAGTAGGGACTTGCAGGATGATCTTCTGCTCTAATGAGCTGGTAATTGGAATGATTTTGTTGTTGCGGTTGATTAGCTTCCAGGGCAGCATAGGAGGGTCCTGACATAATAAAAGAACAAAGGTGATAGTGATGAAAGAAGAAGAAAAATCAAAAGACCGTAAAAATTTCACTGAAGAAAGTGAGGTATCTCACTGATACCATGATAGAATATGTTTGTGGAAACCTCATATTCATGAATTGATGCTTTCAGTACAAGAGGTCCATATATAGTCGATACAAAGATGACCTGAGCTATAGGACGAATTCTGTTGTAACAGAAGTATTCTGCAAGATGCCAGGTCATCCTCTGCCTTGGTGAGAAATTAAAGACAAGAAATAGGAAATAAAAACAGAAAAGAAAATAGCTCACAAAACGTTGTCGTAGCATGTCCTCCTGTCATTTCTCCTTTCCTTCTTGAGTCTCCAAGTCATTACTCTGTAACATAATCTCCCGGGTTTTCGTGAAAAATACTTTCCCAAGTCAGATTATTTGAAATCCAAGCTAGGAAGCAATCCGAGTTTTATCTGGCCAAGTGTGTGGAGTGCTAGAGAGGTGTGTGGAACGGGGTTGTAGATGGCAGATTGGAGATGGTAATTCGGTCAGAATGCCCATGGATTCGCTCTAAATCAGGCTTCCAAGTATCTCCTACCTCATTTCAAGGGCTAGAGGGGATGAAGGTGGTGAAGGACCTCTTTGTGCCAGGGAGACAAGCTTGGAATGTGAGACTAATAGAATAGCACAATCTGAATAATGCAACTGCTTCGCATGGTTGGAGGAAAATATGGCTGTTGAAAGTGCCTCCGCAAGTCAAGTCATTCATGTGTAGGCTGTGTAAAGACTCTCCCCGCTCGAGTAAAGTTAACAAATAAGAAAACACCCTATCCTCTCAGCTGCGTCTTTTGCCAAACCGATGTTGAACACTACCTTCATTTGTTCTTTGATTCCATTATGCCAGAAAATGTTGGGATCACGCACAAGTGAATCTTATGTTGGAAAACATCGGGAACATACAAAGCCGGCTTCTTGATTTCTTGGCTTGGCTAACTATCAGGAGGTATGTATTAAGCTAGCGGTGGGCCTATGGAGTATTTGGCACCAAAAGAACGAGTTGTTGTGGCACATATGTCTTCCTTCTACAAAAACGATTGACATGGCCTGGGATTCCCTCGTGATTGGTTGGCTGCAAAGAATAATCATGGAGGTTTGCTTCGAGCGAGCAATGTGGATTTGATCCAGGCAGAAGGAAATGTGGTGAACATTGGCATGGTTCTTCGAGATGGGAATGGGAATTTTGTTGCAGCACAAAAAAATCACTAACAAATTCACCTTTTGGTTAAGGAAGCTAAAACTCCAATAACACCGAAGATGATTAAACTACACGTAAACGTTTTCATTAAGATTGTTTTTCCTGGCCAAAGAGAAGCACATTTCTGCCGAAGGAATGCAATCGACAATTACTAGCTTGGTTGAAAATATTTGCAATATAATCAACAGATTTGTAATCCAATAACACCGAAATTATTTATGTTTTAACGGATCCAATAATGAATAATATTCCAGAGATGAATCCAATAAAAAAAAGGAAATACACTATTATTAAAAGTGTTACAAATTAAGAAAAATAGGTTTTTCGTGTCATGCCAAAGGTGGAATTATATTGTCAAAATAAGATTTCAGAAACCGATTTAGCAACACAAAGACACTGCAGTGATGGTTCTTAAGCTCATAGATACTCCAGGAATGACTCCATAATTTAGCAACTCTGGTTTCATCACTAGCCCAAAGACATAATAGAAGACACTCCAGTCATGACTCCATAATTAAGCAACACAAGTTTCATCCCTAACGCAAAGACATAACACAAGACACTCCAGTCATGACTCCATAATTAATCAACACAAGTTTCATCCCTAGTGAAAAAACATAACACAAGACACTCCAGTAATGAGTCTAAAGCTCATGGTTAAAACCTATATTCAAGCAAACACATGACATTCCTTTCCAGAATATATGCGCCAACAAGAACGACATCCCCTACAGGCTGCCTCCTTCAACGCTTGCAGAATCCGCATCACTTTCTAACTCTTCCCTTTCCAACTCTTGGGGACTTGAGACATAATTCTCAGTTTCACAATCCTCCACCTCTATATAAGGACCCCGACACCTTTATTCAATCCATCAACAGGATGCACAATCGAACCCGGATAACAACTTCTACAATACGGCGAGTTTCTGCAACAGATCATCCAAACACGTTACTCCATCACACACCAACCCGAAAATCAAACGCATCACAGAAATAGAATATTTACAGACCGAGCAAAGCCTACCGGTAGTAGCATCCAAGATGGTGCATACAACTACACGAGGTGGATCACGGAGATCCCCCTTACGGAACTCCACCTCAGCAAAAAACAGGACAGCACCCCCATCTTCGTCACTTAGTTTCTTCGCTTTGAAGTTCACATGAAAAACATAATGCATGGGACCAACGCATATCACATGCATCCTCAACGGCTCCACAAGCACAAAGTCCTTATGCTGTTAAGATCAGCAAAACACCAACAAGTACATGATGTAAAACAAGCAAAACACAGAAATGACTAACAAGTAAATAAATGGTATAAAACAAAGGAAGGGAGAGAGAAAGAACACTAACACGTCTCGGATTGTAGTATGTTATAGCTGCTTGAGAGTACTCGCGGTTTCTAAAAAAGCCTTGATTAACAACCGGGGCTTTGTCATACCACCTTTTCTTGAGTTCCTCCTTAGTATATTTGGCATTCTTATAGTAACTGGTCATAGGAGAACAAGTTTTCAATATAAAATGATGTTTTCCCAACGACAGACAACATATTTGAATACTACAACAACTCAATCAAGTGAAGGAAAAAGAGCTTACTATAACTTGTGTTTTTTGGCCCCCTCAGCTGTATCTCCTCCTATGTCTTTAACCAAAAAACAGCCTTTTGGCTTCCCCTTCGAGATCCGGGCCGTTGCCTTGGATTTCGAGATCGGGCGTTTCTTTCTGGATTTCGACGTAAGCTGTCGGCCTGCACCAGATCTTACTCCTTCGTCCTTGGAACTTCGAACGATTATTTCCAAAATAAAAAAAAATTATAATCACAATTAAATCATAAGAATGAAAAGAGAAAATTTAGAAAAGAAAACACATCGCGGTCATAACGCACAATAGAAGATGAGAGAGCACAAAACCCTAATTTCTTATATCAAGCCTATGACTGCAGGAAAAAACATTCAGATCCTTGCAGCTAAACTACTTACATCCGGTCCAATTTCCGCGAATCTCCGCGGTCCATGATGATATCCGCTAGCATCGTCATAGTTCGATTGCAATTGCAGGTTGACGGGGTTTGTCGAGGTTACTTCTTCTAAACCTGTAATGAAAGGTGAGCTTTATATAATGACCTAGTATATATATATATATAATGACCTAGTTAAAAATGCCCATCTATGTTCATATAATTTATTTTTAGGTTTTATTGTTTTAAAAATGCCCACCAAAAGGAATCAACCTTTCATAGTTTATCGAGGAGATGCCCCTAATTTTTTGGTCATTAAATCTATCCATATGTAAGTTTTTTTTCATTGAATTTTCAAATTTTTTATAATTTTAATTAAATATTTTTATGTTAAAAATTAATGTAATTTCAAACAAGTTTCACAAATGTTTCAATAAAAGAGTAACTTTTACAATTTTTAAACTAACATGAAAATTGATATAAAAATTATCGATAAAACTCAAATGAAACTGTAATGAAACTTTCATTTATTCATACGTTCTTTTTTATGTCAACAATTACTATAGTTTCAAACAAGTTTCACAAATATTTCAATAAAAGAGTAAACACTACAATTTTTAAACCAACGTGAAAATTGATATAAAGATTCTCATGAAACTCAAATGAAACTGGAATGAAACTTTCATTTATTCAATTTAGGAAATCTAATGTCTCTGATTTTTGAATAATTAATTAAAATAATATATTGAAGTTTTCCTCAAAGTTTTAATCGAGTTTCAGTAAGTATTCAATTTAGGAAATCTAATGTCTCTGATTTTTGAATTTTTAAATATTTCGGATATTTTAACCAAAAAAAGGGGTAAAATCCACAACTTTTTTGGATTAGCCAATCAAAAGTTTTGAATCGGTTGGGGGAAGTTTCAATTCCTATTCAAGCAGAATAAGTTGAGGGCGTTTAAACTTTTGAATAACTGGTTTTAGAAAGAAAAAAAAGCTCTATTAAATTATACGTCCAGTTGATTAAAAATTTCAAGGGGAGTTACTTCTAAAATATATTTCATATTAGTGGTTAGTTATGAAAAAAAAAAAACCAGCGAGAATGAGTGAATCGGCAGAGAGGGTGTGAGCGATTAAGGTGACCACGTGTAATTTCGGTGTCCAACTGTCGTGTAGTCTTCAATCAATGGAATTTTTAATCTTAGCAAAAGTATTTTTTTGGACGAAGTTAACAAAAATATTTTAATTTATGTGATTTGTATTTACATTTATTGAAAGTTTTTTTATCTCATATATATTGAAAATTTAGAATTTAAAATTTGATAATTTTGTGATTTTATCATGTAGTTTTGAAATATGACAAGATGTTGTGATGCAAAATGAATTGAATGCATCGAAAGAGATGTGGAAAAACAAAGCAAGAATATTAACATGTTGTCAATTGATGACAAAGTAAATATTAAATGTATTTTTTCTAAGTTATATTCTATATAACTTTGATATTTTTATGCATAAAAAAATTGCATTATGATTGTTGGGTTTAGTTCTCCTCTTCTTCTTTTTTTACCCAAAGTAAAGGATTCCACCATTCAAGCATTCATTATGAAACTAACGGTTTTGATAAATTTCAAAGATGATTATATCAAGAAGAGAGATGTTAAATGTTGATTAGATGAATTTGTCAAACACTATAAACAATCTAATATTTTTTGACAGAATTGTGTTAAACATGCCATCCAAATTACATTTAAGAGGAAAAAATAATTAACCTTCACATATGAATTGCATTATTTATGTGCCTATCAAAATTAATTATTAAAAGATGTTATTCTTACTCCATTACACAGATTGCCTATTTCACTTCTTAAACATTGAGTCAAGTCGAATGTCGGTTATTCTTTTCACACTGGCTAGACAGATGGAGAGGAGAGAGAGAGGAAGGAGGAGATGAGAGAAGAGGAAAAAAGGAGAACATCGGCGGCAATAAGGGAGAAGAGGTGAGAAGGAGTCGGGAAAGAGAGAGATAGAGGAGAGAGAAAGAGTAAGGTTCGAGGAGAGAATAATAAAATATGTATAAATATTTTGTTATTATTGAAATTAAAAATAAGAGCATTTCAGATTAAATATTATAATATCTTGTGTTGTATTTATGATATGAAGATGACAAAAATTACATCATGTGTAATTTCCTCTATTATAATCAACTATGATCACTTTGCAAATGGTCCCAAATGGAACCGTTGTTGGACTGTTTTCAATTAAAATTTTTAAAAGCCTTCAGACCTATGGTACTCCAGCTCATCAACTTTCTCCTCAGCTCCAAATATATCGTTCTCCACCTCAGCTTCTTTCTTCTACTCGACATCTTCTCAGCTTTGACAACTCCAGTTCCAGCGGCGGAGCCATGTGGGGGCAAATGTGGGCGGTCGCCCCCACCGACGGATGGATTTCCACCTATTACCCACCCCACCACATGAACCGCCCCCAAAAACTCTAAGTGTAATACCCTGTCAGATTCTGATACAACTCTCTATAGCTTTCGGTTCAGTCCCGAGTCGATCTCGATCGATTGGAGTGTCGAGTAGGTGACTTATGATATTGAGCTATGTTACTCGAGTAATCAAATGTGTGTTACTCGAGTGATATGGACCTTGGGTTACACGAGTAAGAGGTTAAGTCTTACTTGAGTGAGATAGGGCACATATTACTCGAGTGAACCATTTGGTTACTGATCAATGCTCAATTATACATATTTTTTTTGT